>PVJA010000363.1:0-102249 GCA_004027025.1 Myocastor coypus | reverse complement strand
CTTTTCCAGAGGTACCTAAATAGTGCACAGAAGAAGGAAAAAAAACCAGCAACAACATAAGCACTAAGTATGTAGCTCAATGTGACCTTCTCTAGTAAGACATGTCTTTAAAACCTTTCTAGTAGTTGATTGAATATTTCATTCTCCTTCATGGCATAACTGTATTTGTGTTAGCAGAGAATGCTTTGAGTTACCACTCAGGCTGTAAGTCTTTGTGTGGCCTTAGTCTGTGTTTGGTGCCAAGCTCCAGTACTAACAGAGGTGTATGTGTGCTTCCAGAGTGAGAAGCTCAGTTGAACTTGAGTTTCTTCAGCATTTGATGATGTTGATGCATTTTCCTAGGAATGCTTTTTGTCACTCATTTATTGTTTTATTTTTTACTTTTTTTGGCTGGCTCAGGCTGCCTTAAGCATGGGTGTGGGGACCAAACCTCCATCCCCTGTGCCTGACTGGGATTGCCCAATCAGGCACTTAAACCCCTCAGCAAACCATAAAAGCCCCTGTCATTTATTTGTGACTGTCTGTCTGTTGTCTTTTATTTCCCTGTCTCTCTCATGGTGCTTGCCATCTCTTTATTGATTCCTGTAGAGTTCCTTTGTATTATGGGAACTATCACTGTCCTCTACTTTCATATGTTCTTGTCCCCACCTCCTCTTCTAAGTACTTTTGAATCTTTAATGATGCCTGTCTAGTAACTGCTTTAAATCTGGCTAGCCTTCCAAGTTTTGGGTCTACATTTCTGCTGCTGACTTGAACAGTGTAGCCAAAACCTCCCCCATAGATTCCTCATACAGCCACTCAGATTTCAAACTCAAGTTCACCTATATTTTGTATTTCATTCTCCTTTCTCTACTAACCTCTTAAAATCCCATGGTCCTGGGGTTGGTCAGATAGCTCAGCAGACTATAGGCACCAGAACTGGCATTTGATCCCTGGTGTGCTGGCCCTGCCCTTGGGGCAGCTGAGACTTTGAGACTGGGTGTGGTCATGCACCTATAATCCTAGTGCTTGGGAAGCTGAAAGCAGGAGGATAACTATGAGTCCAATCTGTATAATGAGACCCTGTACTAAATACATAAAAAATAAAAATAAAAATAAATCGCACGGTTCTGCCTTTGTGTCATCTCCTAGCCATTCTCAGTGCCCTGGTTTGTGCTCTTGAACCTCCTGACTAGTTCATCTCAAGTCACTTTCTTGTCTTTCTAACACAGAAAGATGGATTTTAAAAAGACATAGTAATGCCATTGTATACATGATGTATCTCCCAACTTCTTTGCGGTCTTTTAGGCCTGTGTACTCATTCTCTTATCAGATCTCACATGCCCTACATTATAACATGGAGATACCTTGCAGCTTCATGCTTTTTTACACAGTTTCCTGGCCAAGAATACTTCATTCTTCCTCTTAACTCTTATGGGAGCATACTTCATCTTATAGATCTTACTCAGCTATTAACTCTTTTATGATAGTTTTCTCTTCCATTTAAGTTTCTGTTTTTTCAAGATTGAATTCATACTTTTGTTACATATATATTCCATTCTGTTTTATAGTTAACTCTCTTGTTCTCCCACTAGACAGGAACCTTTAAGAGAAGAGACTGAAATGTTTTCTGTCATAGTATCTCACAGGATACTATGTATATATTGAATAGATATATATATATTCAATAAAATATTTATATTTCATTGAAGCAAGAAATTTTGTTGTAAAGTCAGTGATCTCAATAAAAAAAGCATTTCTGGTTAGGGTCTTGTTAAATAGTTCAGGCTGACCTAGAACTTGTTATGTAGCCCCACCTATCTGAAACTTGTGATCCTCTTACCACAGCCTCTTGAGTGCTGGGGCTATAGGCATACACCACTGTGCCCAGCTGAGAAATATTTCTTAATTTGGTTCCATTGAGACCTATAAATATTTCCCTTAAAATCTTTATGATGATATTAAATGACTGCCAAAGTCTCTAATAGTAATATTAATCTGACTACTGAGAAAGATAATTGCCATTATGCTACATTTTTAAATCTAGAATTTGATCTGAATAAGTGCACTTTGGGGATAATGCACTAGTGAAACATTGTTATAGCACTAGATATTTACTTAGAAAATAACTTTTGAATTTGCTTTTTTGAGAGGAAGAGATACTAGGACTTTCACACTGAATTACATAATATCCAGCTATTTGTTAACTTATTCATTCATAGACTGGTTTTTGCCAAGTCACTAAATTGCTAGGTTCAGACTCCTGCTTTAGCCTCCCAGAGTACAGGTATTCCAGGCATGTGCCACCATTCTCAGATGCTATATATGTTTAAAGCACATCAATGTGTATTCTACACATATAAGCGATTGTGTTCAGACAACCTATTACTATTTTTAATGTATTTAGGACAGGGTCTGCAGGGTCTCACTAGTAGATTGGACTCTTAGTGATTATCCTTTTTTTCAGCCTCCCGAGCACTGGGATTACAGGCGTGCACTTCACTCAGCGTCTCATTGGGTGGGGCCAGCACAGCACTCTGGGGATTGAACCCCAGCTGCTGTGCTGTGCCTAAGCAGGCACTTTAGTCCACTGAGCTATCTATCCAGCGCTATACAACTTATGTTTTATGCCAGCTTATATAACTGCCAATCATTTTAAAGAGTATGAACTATTTCAGACATACAGAGAAGCACAGTGATTAATAGACATCTGAATTGTCTCCCCTCACATTTGTAATGTTAAACTTTGAGATTTTTAGCTATAGAATATTAGAGATATCTTTGAAAGCCACCTGTCAGTCCCATTTCTCCTTGACATGGTCATGTTTTCCCTTTTTGTTTTAAACAGTTTCATAGTAGCCTGTGTACTATAATTGATTTTTACATTGTCTTATCAATAGAGATTTAGGTTGTTTCTAGTGTTTTACCACTACACTTAAAAATATCTGAGTACATGCTATGTGTCAGGTGCTGTAGTAGACACTGTTTCCTGCAGTTGGTCTGGGAATCAACTGTTCTTAGGGTCTGATCCGTGGAAATACTGTACTTGCTTAGATGTTCACCACCAAAGGAATTGCAAAAAGAAAAATCTATATGTACCACATCCCTCTTGGAGATTCATAATGTGCACTCTTGAAGCAGTTACTCTGAGAAATCCTGCATTGTTTGGGTTTACAAATTTATTTGACAGAAAAATTCTTTTCTGTAATAAATATTCATATCCTAACTTTGTAATGTTCATATAGATGTTCATGAGTACAGTGAATCTCTGTATTTAGATATTTAGTGTTAAAAAGTGGATAACACTTTAAAAAGCATAGATTTTTGACACACTTGAGCAAAATATGTAAGTGCTATAATTGAGAATAGTGGGAAAAATACCTTGGAGGAACCTGACTTGGGATGAGTGTGATGAAGTGCCTTGGTCACCTGCGTTTGGCGGTTGTTGGAAATGAACATCAGCTGCTCACTGGCTTCTTGGTGGCTTTGTGCTGTTGGCTGCAGGTGGAAGTATTAAAAGTCAGTTGGTAGCCAGGCATGGTGGCTCACGCCTGTAATCCCAGCACTCGGGAGGCTGAGGCAGGAGGATTGGTGTGAGTTCGAGACCAGCCTGGGCTACAAAAGTGAGCTCAAGGCCAGCCTCAACTGCATAGCGAGACCCTGTCTCAAAAAGACAAAAAAAAAAAAAAAAAAAAAAAAGTCAGTTGGTGATAGCTTCATTTTCACAAAGTTAGGCAACTTCACACCCTTGTTGCTCAGACTTCAGTGATATATATTCACATGTTGTTGCTACTGTTATTATTACCAATGTTTGATTCGCTACCAAAAGATACTTGAGGCCACATGTGTCTTGAAAGTCCAGGTTTCTGATTTTAAAAAGTAATATGGTACCTATAACAAATACCAAGTATATACTCTGTGGGGGTCTAAAGTAGCAATCTGTAATCATATGTGTATTTTCTTAAAAAACAGAAGAATTATCATACATAGTGAATTAAAGCTGCTAATAGCTATATGTTGGATCAGTCTATGCCATCACACCAAATAGATGAAGAAAATTCTAGTTTTAGATTTTCAGGTAAGGTATTGTGAGGCTGTTTTTTTTGTTTTTTTGTTTGTTTGGTTTTTTTTGTTTGTTTGTTTGTTTGTTTTTGAGATAAGAATCTTGCTATGCAGTCCAGGCTGGACTTGAAATCACTGTGTAGTCTGCACTAGCCTTGAACTTCCAATATTCCTGCCTCAGCTTCTCCAACTGCTGAAATTACAGGCATGCACCTCCATGCCCAGGTAGACTATATTTTTCTTTAACGGACCTTTAAAAAATTTTTTTAAAATAAACTTTAATGTCCTTAAAATTTAGATTAAATATGTGAATTGCATATTTCCTAATAATTTAAAATATATAACTCTTAAACATTTTAAAACTTAAGTAAAATTTATTATATGCTAAAAATAAAAGTTTAAGCAATTATCTCAAAATAGTTGACACTGTATAAAGGTTAACTTAAAGCAAATAAAACTTTTACATCCCTAGGTGATGCTATCATAAGAGGGGAGGCATCACGTTAGAGAAACTTACTTTTCTGCTTTCCCCTACTACCTAACAGATTACCCCAGAATTTGGGGGCTTAAAACAATGAATTGTTACTGTCTGTGAGAAACCTGGGAGATGGGTTCTGCTGGGTGACCACTTCAGGGGCCTCTCAAGTTACAGTCTTCTCAGGCTTGACTGGGGCCAGGGGTTCTGTTTCCACACAGCCCTTTCATGTCTTGGAGGAGGCTTACTACCTTGCCATAAGTGCCTCTCCATGTTACTGGTGAGGGGCCTCAGGCATCTCCCATCCCTCAGAGACAGTGATCCAAGAGGAAAAGCAAGGGGGAAACATTACAGATAATGCTTATACCTCTTGTGTAGCTATCATTTATGTACCATGTAATACGTGCCAAGAATTAACTTATTTATTTGCTATAAGACTTGTGGTATAGAGACTGTGTTTTATAGAGGGAACATTTGTAATAAGGTTGGTCAGGTTAAGAATCTTGCCCATCCATGCTGGCCCCACCCCAGAGTGTGCTGAGACAGAGATTGCCACTGGTCACAGTAGCACACTCCTGTAATCCCAGCACTTGGGAGGCTGAAAACAGAACAATCACTATGAGTCTGATGTACGTAGTGAGACACTGTAGTCCCTGTAGAACCTGCCCTAAATTAAAAAAAAAAAAAAAAAAAAAAAAAAAATCCTGCCCAAGGCTTTGTAGCTGGCAAGTGGCAAAGCCAGGACTTGAACCCAGGCAATTTATCTTCTAGGATGTGAGCACATCTCTGGACAGTGGTTTATTCAGCAGTTGTTTACTGGATGAATATCTACTTCATATCAGACAGTAATAGGCACTGGAAATACTGTCTTGGGTTTGGAGTTTAAAAACTGATTTCCTGTGCTATGAAGAGAGCTCCATGGCACAAATGCCTGCCTGGCAAGTGCAAGTTCATGAGTTCGAACCCCTGTCCTGCAAAAAATAAATAAATAAATAAAAAATAAAAGCTGACTTCCTATAAATTGATTGAAGATATATTTCAGTTTAAATAAATTTTGTTAACATATTTTTCTCTATGGTTTGTTTGTTTTTATTATGCTGGGGATCAAACCCAGGGCATTCTCACTGAGTTACATCCAGTGAGTTACATCTAAAATTTTTTTTAGACAAGGTTGTTGATTTACTAAGTTACCCAAGTTGGGCTCAAACTTTTGATCCTCCTGCTCAAACTTTTGAGAGCTTGTTTGGAGGTTCTAGCAGGGGAACACAGCTACTCATATACCCTTGGCTGAGGAACAGTCCTCCTCTATCAGGGGTGGTCATCCTTTTCAATCAAGCACGCAGCTTCAGGAAGGCCACCCATTGGATCACTGAGTGAGGAAGGGGACACCTGCCTGGGCAGCCAGATAAGCCAGATCAACCCTGACAATCAATGGGGTGACAGACATGGTAGCCAAATCACCCTCACATCCGAACACCTGAACCAACTAAATCCGAAAGAATTTGGGGATGTAGCAATTCAAATTTTCTCTGTTATGTATTTAGTACAGGGTCTACAGGATCTTACTACATAGATTGGATTTGTAGTGCTCCTCCTGTTTTCAGCCTCTCAAGTGCTGGGATTACAGGCACGCTACACCATGTCCAGTCTCAATTGCCGTGCGGCCCAGCACAGCATGCCGGGGATCGAGCCCTGGTCCCAGCATCTGCCTAAGCAACATTGAGCTGCTTCAAACTTTTGATCCTTCTTAGTGCTGGGATTACAGGTATGTGCCACTATGTAAATGGCACTTTTAAATTTAAGACTATGAGCAGTTTGCAATTTGGATAACATAACATCTTTCTAAAGTTGAATAATTGGCTATTTTAGGATCAGAGCTTACTTTTTAAAGAATAAGTGTGTTTTTATGGAGTTTGATCCCCAGTATCATAAAAAGAAAAAAGTTTCAAACTATTTTTTTATGTAAAGTTAATTTCTTTTGTTGTTGTTGTCGTTGTTGATTTTTTGTTTGTTTTGTTTTGTTTTTTGCTCTGCCTTAGGCCTCTTTTATATGGAATTTTAGCCCACTTCTTGCATGGCAACAAAGACGGCATCCAAAATGCATTCCTGAAAGAATCTTCACTTCAGCAGCCAAACTCAGATCTTGGCAGACAGCCAAATGGAAGAAAGCAAGCAGGTATGTTTTTAGAGATTCTTCGTTTACCTCAATGACCATGTTTTCCTCCTACACATTTTTATCATTGGAGGAGCTTTTCCTAAGCACTTAGGTCACAGTTTAACTCTGCTTATATCTAGTATAATAGGTCTATGTTAGTTAATCTCTAAAAACAGAGCTTTTTTTGGACAGAAAATTTTAAAAGAAGCGGGTGGATAACTAGAAAAAAATCTTAGATAGAATTTCTATATAAACATACTGAAAAACTTAACTTTTATATAAATTTATAATCATAGTCCTTAACATTATAGTTTTTATTTAATCAAGTGGTCACCTTGTGCTTGCCTATGTACCGCCAAAAAAAAAAGATGTAGTCATTTATTCCAAAGGCTGAGGAATAAAAGGCAAGATCACTGAATACAAATGGGAAGGACATGGCTGTATGTGTCCTTTGCATTTTTAGGATACTTTCTATGATAAATGGTAGTTATTCACAAATAATAGGCTCTTAGGAGAATGGCCTATACTTTGTTTTCAGAAAACTCACCTTTAAAAGGAGATTTCAGTTGTCTTGATCACTTCAGTGGTAGGATCTCACTTTGATCACTGGGACCTAGTGGATTATAGCCCCGTGTTTCCAGCCATGGGAGAGAATTGTCTCTTCTACCAAGGTCTGTTAGAATGTGACTCAGCAATCCAATTATCAGAACAAATGTACTCTTCTCTGTGTGTGTGTGTGTGTGTGTGTGTGTGTGTGTGTGTGTGTGTGTGTGTAGTGCTCAAGATTGAGCCCAGGGCTTCATGTATGCTAGACATATGCTCTATCACTGAGCTATATTTCTAGCCCCACAGAACATTCAACTCTTCAATGTTGAAATAAATTTTTAGGAATCAGAATGTATATTGTCTTATAGCTTTTCTAAGCTGTTCTGACTGAGTTCTTACCATGTTAGATATTTGCTGTGTCTTAAGATTTCAGAATGAGGTATTTATCAATAAGACAACCTCTCTTTTGAAGATTATTGCTGTGTTCACTAGGAATTATTCTGTATTCTGAGCTGGTTGGAACACTAGGAAAAAATTTTTTTCCAGTTATTTACAATTGAGACCACCAAGACCAAGAGATTAGTGACTCATCACAGGCATATAGCAGGTACTAATTAACAATCAGCACATCTGGTTGCCATTCCTGTATACTTCTTTTAAAATTATGGAAGACTCTTCCAGGTTCTTTTTTTAGGAATTCGTAAGGAATAGAACCTTGTGCCATGTATTTGTCAAATATAAAATAAAACCATAATTGTTTGAATACTTGAATAAATCTCAAAAAACTTTTTAATGTACAAGTCCTTTTAACCTCTTCCTCTCCCTGAGCTCACAATTCCCCTTCCTTCCATGGAAATTATCCATGTCGCCATTCCTGGGGATTTCACTCAGAACCAATTTCTGTGTATTTAAGTATATTTATACCATTTTTTTGTGTGTTTCCTGCAATTTGCATTTTTAACTTGTTAGTTTATGTGAATCTTTGTATAGTGTTCCATAGTATTGCTGCAGTCACTTTATAGATGCACCTTTTTTATTCTTTGTTTTTATAGTATTACCACGTAATAATGTTTTTTTTTTTTTTTTTTTTGTCCACACAAGTATTTCTTGGGTTTAGGTACCCAAAGTAGAACTGCTGGTTCATAGCAAATACAAATTTAAAAACAGGTACATATTAATTTCCCTCCAAAAAGGCTTTAGCAGTTTCTGAGCCAAAATGTATGAAGTCACCAATGGTTTTAACATTTATTAATGAAGCAACCCCAAAGCGCTGATTTATTTTATTTTTTACTTTATTTTATTTATTTATTTATTTATTTATTTATTTATTTATTTATTTATTTATTTATTTTTGTAGCAGGGAGTGCTGGGAATTGAGCTCAGGACCTTGTGCTTGCCAGACAAACACTTAGGCTGCTGAGCTATCTCCCTAGCCTATCTGCAGGCACTGATTTTAGTTCCACCAGGAAAAATAACCTCTTGAGAAATAACTTTTGGCTTCAAGCTTTTTAATAATCAACCTCCTTAATATTTATGCTAATAACTGCATTAAGAAACTGAGAAGTAGGGGGAGACTATCGGCTCAGGTCCCCCTTATGTCCCTCTCTGGGACGGGAGCTTTCTTTTCCCCAGTAAATATCTTCTCATTACCTCTGTCTTTTCCTAAAATTCATTCTTCAGTTTTAGAGAACACACACACACACACACACACACACACACAAGAAACTTAGAGGTAGAGCTAGCCAAAGAGCTCAGTGAATCCCTGGGCCTGCTGAGCCGACCCCACCCCCAGGGCGCACTGAAGCAGCAATTGAGACTGGGTATGGTGGCACTCCCAGTGCCTGTAATCCCAGCTCGTGGGAGGCTATAAACAGGCAGAGCACTAGGAGTCCCATCTAGCAGTGAAAGAAAAAGAAAGAAGTGGGGGAGGGGAAGAAAGGGAAAAGATACTTAAAAGTAATAGTATTTCTTTCACTTTTTTTTTTTCTTTTGCAGTACCAGGGATTCAACTCAGGACCTTATGCTTGCCAGGCAGGCACTTATGCCACTGAGCTATATCCCCAGTCCAGCATTTCTTATCCATAGAAATACTTGTAATCTTAAACAGGTAGGGAAGGCTTGGAGGAAGAAGATGGAGTAAAGAATACAGAGAGATAAAAATACCTTTATATTCATAGTGCCAGAGGCATCCAAGAGAGGGCTTAATGCCAGCTTGAGTACTATGGAAGGCGGAGAAATGAGAGTGCCTACTGAACTAGTGGGATAAGAACAGCGATTTTGTAAATTATTTCCCTAATCCTCAAAAATTTTTGTGGTATAATGCTTAAGTGACTCTGGGCAAAGACTTGAGAAAGATTTTCAGCCAAATTTTAGCATCATGTTTCAGGAACACAGCTAAGTATTCCACTTACTCTCTGGCTTACTTCTGAAGCTGCATAATGCTTGTTTGACAGCACTGAAAAGGCTGTGAATGTAAGAAAATGGTTATTGAAGTCACAATACCTTCTCTGTGTATAAGCCAATTCAGTTGCAGCCTATGACACTAACATTTTATTTGAAAATAAGTCTGAAATGTACGAAGACGAAAACGTATCTGTCATGAAACCTTTCAAAGTGCTGATAATAAAAAAAAAATTGCTTATAAAGGCATAATCACCTTGGAAATCCAACTCATTAATTCCGCTACTGTTTTAATGTTGGGGACCACATGTACCAAGTCCACAACATGTACCAAAGAAGGGTAAAGTATGGCGACAGGAGGAAGAGGAAAGCAATGAAGAAAAGGAGTTAAGATATGTTATGTAACATTGTACTACAAGCATATACTAATGACAGATAAAATTTTTTAAATACTCAAAATGAAAAAAGAGATTAGATTTTTATAATAGAAGAGACCTTTATCATCTCAACTTTATTGCCCAGCTATCAAGTACTAAAATAATAGACTTCTGGTGAAAGCATCAGGCACACCCCCCAAAGATTTGGGAGGTTACGGCAGGAGGATTACAAGCTGAAGCCCAACCTGTGCAGTTGGGGCAGAGATTGGTAGTTCAGTGCTAGAGCACACCTGGGTTTGGTCTCTAGTAACACTTGCACGCATGTGTGTGCGCGTGCGCGCGCACACACACACACACACACACAGATCTTCAACTTTTAAACTAAACCCTAAAATCATTATGTTCTAAGGAAATTTTTAACTTTGTAGCAAAGTTGCCAAAACTGGTGGGGGAGAGATTTTGTTTGTTATCCAGACCTAGAAAGTGATGAGATCCCTTTGGAGTATCACATTGTTTCAGGGATTGGAAAGTTTAGTGTGAAAATTAGACTTTTCTGATAACTCATTTAAATTTATATTTTCTGTCTCCTGTTACCAAAATTGTCACAAAAAGCTTTCTTTTTCCCCCTTGTAAAAGTGTTTGGAGACTAAGGGCCCTATACAGTCTTAAGATTCTAGTTTTTGCTTTGCATTTCGTATTGTCTTTGGATATTGTTTGGATTCCTAGAGCAGCTCTATCTGCTAGTCCTTTACCCCTAAGACAAGAGAATAAGTGGAAGTGATCAGCTATCATTGCTGTTACTAAAGTGCTGTCAGTGGCTCCCCTGACCTTTTATACAGCTTCTGCCTTGTTTTTTGACTTTTAAAGGCATTGTCCACTATTTCCGCAGATAGTTTTACAATTTTGGTAGGAAGAGATAAACGGCCTGTTTTTTGCTTCTTGCCACAAGAGGGTGCTGCTGGGAGGATTTGAAGACTTAGTTGAAGGCTTTGGAGTCCCTCTCAGCGTGCAGAGTGAACACCATGTTCTCTTCCGCAGCTTCCATTCCTGATGCATCAGAAAGGCTTGTAATGCAGCACATATGGGTGTGCTCCATGTTGTGCTCTGTTCACTTAAAAAACAAGTTAAGTACTTTTGAGTAATTAGAGTGAGTACTAAACATTTCTGGTTTTCTCATGGTGTTTAAGAAACTTGTGTGTGTGTGTAACTGCCTTAAACTTCCTCCTCTTTTTGCAGTACTGGGGATCAAACTCAGGACCTTGTACTTGCAATGCAAGTGCATATGCCATTGAGCTATCTCCCTGCCCCAGTCCCTTAAACTCATAAGGTGTCCTAAAATAAATGCAAGTGCATCTGCCAGGCTGCCTACATTGACTTGACTGTGTTGTTTCTGTTCATTCTAGATGGTCACCTGGGCAAGGAAAGGAGAACAAGCCCTAGTACTGAAGAGCTTCGTGTTTCCCAAACAGGGAAGAGATGACGCGTCCATCAGGGCATCTTTTATCTTAACGTTATACATATTGAATAATTTATTTATTATCTCAACATTAGCAGCATGCACTATTATTTGTATTTTGTAGAAATTGGAGTTTCTGCAAAACAAACTCCTTTGTTTCACTGTATTTTTGAGTAAAAGCTAACTCATCTGCCTCATTGATATGACTAGAAAGAAAAAATGCTGGCTTTAGGATATTTTAAATAACTTTTAGTTTCAATAATCAGTACATTCTTCATTCTTTTTGGTGCTAGGAATTGAAAGACCTTGTGCTTGCCAGGCAGGCACTTGCCACTGAGAATGTCTTTGGCTGTATAAAACATGAATGAATTTTCCTACAAATTCACATAATTCCAGTTTAAGAAAATGTAATTAATGTGCCATGTCAAAGAGCAGAAAACATGGATAACTTTTTTTTTTTTTTTTTTTTAAGCAGGAATGGAGGGCCAAAGGGGCTTTAAATAATGACAAATATGTGAATTTGTAGGAAAATTCATGTTTTAAAAAGATATTGAAAAAAAAAACACTACAACCAGAAAAGCCTTAATTCCTGTAAAGCTTATTCTAAAAGTAGCTATTTTCATTTAACCCTTCATAATTAGGCTGAAATAGCTGAATTACTACCTAAAGTTGAACTTTTAAACTAGGTAACAATGTTCTTTTTCTTTCCTTAGACCATTTTGGCTTCTACTAGAAGATTTAATTAAAAGGTAGAAGGGGAAATGATTCTTTTAATTTTGCTGTAAGTAAAACAAAGAGTTTATTATATAAAGAATGTGAAATACGCATGAAGAGACAGGCTTGGGGAGAAACACCGGAGTAGCTTTTAATAGATGGTATTGTTTAAAGCCCCTCTGGCCCTCCATTGTGCAATACGTGAAGCACTCTAAACTCCAGCCCCTTCTTCCTGGGGCTCTGAAAGGCTAATTAAACATCAGTTTTCATTCTTGAGATGGATTCATTGTAAGAGCTTTTCCAGTACTATCTCTGAATGCTCCTGCTATTATTCGGGAAGCTTTATAGAGTAGAGTCAACAGACCCTGCTAACAACAGCTCATGGTAGAAGCGCTGATTGACGAGAGCCATGGGTATTCAAAGTACAATGTCACCAGCCAGAGCACTGACTGGAGTGGAAGTGTGTTCAGTAGGGGAGAGCCCAGAGTTCTCTTCAGGGTGCTGGGACTGGGCTGACTTTGAAAGTCAGAGAAACTTGATGCTAGTGAGTGTTACTCCTTATAAATCTAAGGATTTCTATCTAAATGTGGAAAAATATTACTGTTTTTGTGCTGCTGGGGATTGAGCCATAAGCCTTCAGCATGCTAGTGGGTGTTCTACCACTAAGTTACACTACCAGCACCAAAAAATAGTAATGATAACTGTTTAAAACTACACAAGTCAAAAGATTTTTGGGAAGTCCATCTACATTTTTATATAGATGTGAAGTTTTTTAAAGGGCCCAACCCATTTTTAAATCTTCAATATCTGATTACAGTTATGAATTGCATGGTACTGTATGTGGGAATCTAAATGTCTGAATTTCCCTAAAGGACTTGGTTTACATCCAAGGATGTTGGCAGTGGACACTTAGGTTTACCTCAGGAATCACAGTCATGTAAATGCTAGAGTGTTTAGTGTTGGATACGGATGTAACATCATCACCATGAAAGCTAGAATTAGCACATGTAGCCCATAATGTTTTTGTATACATGATTCTGTAACTTGTCTGTGCCTAGGGCAACTTTTATACTTCTAGTATATCACTTAATAAAAAATATTAAGCATACTTTTTTGCAAAGGTTGTTTGTATTACTGTTTTGTCCTTAATCAGAGGGTTGGAGTTGGCTCTCTAGGCTTGTTTTAAACAACAAAGAAGTTAAGATGTTCAAGGAGGGATGTAAAAATATGGAAGATGCATCAAGCTAGTCTCCTAAAGTCAGTGTCACTACCTTGCTGGTGTTGGGGAAGGTACAAGGATGGAGTTGGAAGAAATTGTCCAGAAATGCTAGAGAAATTTTGAAAGAAAAACGCCCTTGGATTTTGATAAAAATGCTATGGAAATTAGAACAAAAGGGTTTAGAAGAGGGAGATTTAAAATGGATAATCTTAAAAATTCATAACAGGCTCAGATAGCATTTGAAGATGACAAATTGAACGTTAGCATATATGTTTGTATAGAATAAATCGCTTTATAATTATGTGCAAGAATACATTTGTATATGACTCACATGCCTGTATGATTATGTGAATTTGGTGTGTTCTTTTCATCTACAGCCAAGTGTACATGAAGGTTTAACAGTTGTGAGAATATGCCTTTAAAGGCATTTAGGACAATACTGCCCAGCCACTTGGTATTTGATTCTTGTATCAACTATTTATACAAGGATTATGTGGTCTTCATGAATTATTTTAAAAGGAAAATGAGGTAAATCACTAATATAACCCAAGCTGACCCCAAGCTCAAGGCACTCCTCCTGCCTCAGCCTTCTGAGTGTTAAGATTACAGACGTGCCATCATGTCAGGCTAAAACTACCTTCTTAAAAACATTTTTAAAGCAGTTGTAAGCACACAGCTTACAAGGCTTCCATCTACTCACTTCCACCGATGTGTGCAACCTCACACACTGCCAACATCCCACACTGACATGGTACCTCTGTTAAAGTGGCTGGATCTAGAGTGAAGCACTCTCACCTGAAATCCGTAGTTACGTATGGTTCACTCTTGTCCAACTCATGCTTTTGGAAAAAGATACACTGATATTCATCACTATAGTATCACACAGCATAGTGTTGCTGCCCTATAATCTTGTGTGCTGTGTCTATTCCTACTGATGGTAGAGTATTATGTAGCTGGAATTGTCCAAGATGCAGCCTTCAGTCAGCTTCTCTTACATTGCAGTGTACAGTTAAGATTCTTTCAAGTTTATATGGCTTGACAGATCATTTCTTTTTTGCCCTAATAGTCTGCCATTAGTTATCTGTCACCTATCAAAGGATAGGTGTACTATCAAAGGATAGTACATGTCAGTGTGGGGTGTTGGCAGTGTGTGAGGCTTGCACACATGGGTGGAAGTGGGCAGATGGAAGCCTTGTACTATATGCTCGAGTTAGCTGTGCCTCTAAATTTTGGCAAATTTAAAACTGCTATAAAGATCTGTGCGCAGGGATGAGGAGATAGCACAGTAGAATAAGCACTTGCCTGGCAAGTGTAGGGTCCTGAGTTCAATCCCTGGTACCAGAAAAAAAAGATCTGCATGCAGATTATTGTGTGCACAAACATGTTTTCAACTCCTTTGGGTAAATCTAAGAAGTGTGATGAGTATGTTGGTTTTGTTTAAAACAAAACGAAACAAAAAACTGAGGCTATTTTAACTGAGAACCCTTCCAGACAGAATCTGGAGTCGCCATGAGCCTGGAATTGGAGATTGGTGATGAAGGAAGGAGACTTGCAGGTAACTGCAAAGCACGGGGCCATTCGGAATGAAATGGACATTTTCTGTGCAGACAATTGGAGCTGAATTGTGCTTGTGATCAGAAATTGTGTTCCTAACTTTATAAAGTAGCAGATCGTGAGCCAGATGGACTTGAGTTGATTTTTGAGCAGATACTCTTTTAAGTAATCCTAGAGTACATGTAGGACTAAATCTTAGACCCAATCTTTGTCCATATTAAAAACTGGAATGGATCATACTTGGGGGCTTTTGGGAACCAATAGCAAATAAAGAGCTATTTGACTGAAAAAAAAAAAAAAAAAACAGGAAAGGAAATTCCCCTCTGCCATCTTGTTTCATGAGTTTTTGGAAATTCTCATTCATCAGCCTCCCACAGAAAAGACATACAAAGAAAAACTGCTTTGCAAGACTGGCACAGTGGCATGCACCTATAATCCCTGCTCTTGGGAGGATGAAAACAAGAGGATCACAATGAGTCTGATCTGTGTAGTGAGACCTTGTACAGAAGGAGACCGAGGGAGGGGGAGAAGAACAGAGGGGGAGGGGGAGGGGAGAGGAGGGGGAGAGGAAGAAAAGGGGAAAGGAGAAGAAAGAGAAAAGGAAGGAAGAAGAAAACTACTTCACAGCAGTCAGTGACATTTTGTGAAGTAACTGTTTCCACAAAAGCCTTGAAATAACTAGCCTTTTGAGCCAAAAGGGAAAAAAAAAAAAAAAAAAAAAAAGGCATCTGATTTAGTTTGTACAATAATGCACTATTAAAGATTTGAACATCTGAATCTTATATACTAGATATTTATTGGATGACTGTTGAGTGAACATGCCAGAAAGTACAGAACTGTCATTTAACCCAGCAAGATGGTTGAGGCAGAGTCTGATCTTCTGAGCAAACTTGCTCAGTTTACCCATAATTCAGAAGCTTCTTGCCTGGTGCTTAAAGATCTAGGCTTAAAATGTCAGACTTCTGGTATTGTGGTGGTCTCTTGTCAGCTGGCTGGGGTTCGAATTCCTACTCCTTCACTAGTGTCTGTGCTACCTCAGCTGTGTTATTTATTTACACTCTCCAAACTTGAACCTATGTCACACCGGCAACAGAATGTTTAGATGAAAGAATGCAGTAAAACAGTTTGCTACAAAATCTTCACTTAATAATGTTTTTTCTGAAGCTACCAACAAGTTCTTTTAAAGTATGAACTGTAGGGCCAGCCAAATAGTTTAGCAGATTTAAGTGCCTGCTTAGGCAGATGCAGGGATGGGTTTGATTCCCGTTGTGCTGTGCCAGCTCCACCCCTGGGGTGCACTGAGAGATTGAGACTGGGTGTGGTGTTGTGTCACCTGTAACCCCAGTTCTTGGGAGGCTGAAAACAGGTGGAGATCACTATAAGTGCAATCTGCACAGTGAGACCCCGAAGGCCCTATACTAAATATGTAAAAATTAAGAAAAGGCAACTGTAACCCTCATTAAGTTTTAAGGCCTGTGGTGGAAATACCTGTTCTTCCTTTGAGGCCAGTGAGTCAACTAGGGCAGCTGCTCTGGACTGTCTTTCCAGGATGGAAAGATGACAATCAGCTTCAGTCTTCCCATCCTTCGTTTCTCCTTGAATGCAGGGACAATTTCCACTCCTTTTACAGTGTAGATGTGAAAAGGCATGTGGGAGGCTGCTCATTTATCACTTTGCAAAGGGCTTCGCCACCAGCTTTCCTGCCAGCTGAACTGGCAAATACAAGGTCCTGATTCCAAGAATCCTGCTGTTCTTGGCTCTTTGATGCAGGCCCATTGCAGGGAGGGGCTGGGCTCAGATGGTTTCAAGGATGAAAACCAGGTGAACTAGAGCTGGAGGGATGAAGGGGCCACAAGGGCCTGCAACACAGAGTTCTGCTGCAGAGAAGTCTGGAGGTAGCAGGAACCACTAGACAATGTGGGCGCTTGCTTTTATGTTCTGAGGCCTGGTACAGCCTGGCTTCGCTTCATCATGTGCCTTTCACATCACTTCAAGGGCTGCTTACAGAAAGTCAGGAAATAGCTGGAATTCTTCCTTTTTAATAAGTAGGGAAACAGAGGCATGGAGAGGCAAAATTATTTGCCCATGGTCAAACAAAGTGTGACTGGCAGATTCAGACATCTCACCTCAGTCCTGCCCATGGACTTCACCTGGCCATGATCCTTGAATGCTTCTTGTTTGCAGGCATCATGCTTTTGTTTTGTATGGCTTGTTTTCTTTGTTTATGTTTTTCTGGTACCAGAAATGGAACTCAGGACCTTGCACTTGCCAGGCAGGCACTGTGCCACTGAGCTATATCCCCAGCCTGTTTTTGTTGTTGTTGTTTTGGGTTTTTGTTTTGTTTTGTTTTGTTTTGTTTTTTTCAACAGGATCTCACTATGTAGCTCAGGCTAGTCCTGAACTCACTAGATAGCCCAGACTGGACTTGAACTCAGCAATCCTCCTGCCTCAGCCTCCTGAGTGCTGGGATTATTGGTGTTCTGCACGAGGACCAGCCTTGTTTTGTTTTGTTTTTGCCTTGTGGTGGATTGAGCTCCAGCCCTTGAACATGGTAGATGAGAGTTCTGCGACCCCACCCCACTGCTGAAACTTTCTCTCTTTTTTAATGGTGCTGCAGATGGAACCCAGGGCTTTGCATATGGTAGGAAAATGCTCTACCCTCAAGCTACAGCCCCAGCCCTGGAAGTGAATCATGGAGCCAAACAGTCCGAGGACCAATCATGTTTGTCCTAATGAATTTCTCTGGGATGTAATCTTCTCACCTGCAAAAAGGGTATATTAATAAAGACTCAGTTGCAAGGGACAGGGCTGTAGATAGGGGGTGGGTGCCAACTCCTTTAAGTCTCCCCCAAATCCTCGAAGCAGCTGGGACCTACACAGGTGAGGCGGATGCCCATTCCTAGCTCTGCTCCAAGCAGAGCAGACACTTCCCACCCCACCACAGCATCTGCAGGGAACGCTCAAAAACTCATCTCGTGGGACCAGCGCGGGATGAAGGTCGCGTCCCAGCCCGCAACACCCAAAGCTGCTCACACCATATTTAGTCAGGGGGAGCGGGCAGTCCCAGGCTGGTATGCGGCGCTGGGAATTCCTTTAGGAAAGAACCCGCGCCTGGCCTTTTTGGGTTGTCTCCCGCCCAGCACCCGCGGAGGGAGGACCGGCCCGGCTTGGCCCGGCTCAACCGGGCCGGGAATCTCGGATCCGTCAGCAAGGGGAGGGGGGAGTAGGCGTCCCCGCTCAGTCCCCTGGAACGGAGCCAACCCACTGCCTCGACTGCCTTTTATGGCCTGTATGTGCGTGCGTGTGACAGAGAGGAGAGGGACATGCAAGAGATGGACAGACAGAAACCAAGACAGTGACCAGGGATAGCAAGACACAGAAACCAAAGACAGAATGACAGCTTGCAGAAGGCCAAGGCGGCGACCGACGAAGGAACAGAGACAAAGGGGGCGGGGCGAGAGCGTTGGAGAGTATCCCACAAAAGGGACAGGGACACCTACCACACAAGGTGCGCCCCGAGACCAAGAGGAGAAATTGTCACCTCTTCTCCACCCACGGAGTTTCCAGGGAGGAGACCCTTGCGGACTGGGGAGCGCACAGCCTCCGCCGTCCGATCCGCACCTTGCGAGTTATGTAACGCCCGCCCCTCCTGCGCGCCCCTCTTTGGCAGCTGCTGACCCTGAGCGGAGGCAGCAAAGTCACTTGTCTGGGTTCACAGCTGGCGAGAGACACACACCGCGGGGCGACGGTCTGGGGGGTGGCAAGCTGGGGAAGTAAAAATGTCCCTTCCCGCACAATTCCCAGCAGTTGGGGTGAGGTGGGACGCCAGCCTCTACTTTTGCAAAGTTTGGGAGAATCCCCTTTCCTTACACTTGACGCAGCAAGGCTGTCCCCCTTTCTAGACAGCAGCAGGCGAATAAAAAGGGACCAGGCGGAAAGCATCAAGTCTGGTCCGCCACTGTCGCAGCTCCGGCAGGAAGGGGTTAAATAAAGACTGTGCATCTGGAATTGGCTCAAGCAAGAAATTCTTGCATCCCCTATAGACACAGCCTGCCCCACAATTTGTTTTCTCTAGGGACTCAGAATCTTGGTGACAGCCCTGGCAAGGGCTGGCTGCGTACATCGCCAGCCCCTGAGAAGTGTGCGGGACCCTGGGCAAAAGCTTCTCCTTGCCACGTAGGGGGCAACCGGGCGAGACCGACCCTCCCCGCCCCGCCCCCCCGCCTCTCCCCCCACACGCCGGGTCTGTTCGTGTCTATAAAACCCAGTGTCCCGGCCAGCAAGAAGATTTGGACGCCCCGGCCTGGTAGGTGTGCCAGATCTGAGCTCTCCATCCAGTTCCTTCTCATCAGCCCCCCTCAGTTGGAGGTCTGTAAGTACCACGGGTCCTGTTGGGGCAGACTGGGTGGTGGGAGTGAGTGTCCTGCAGGGCACTCTACTGATCTCTGCCATCTTATAAGGGCTATGGTGAGGTGTTTTATTATCCCAGCCCATCCCAGAGTTGCCTCCAAATCAGCATTCCCAAGGTTGCCAATGAGAAGTACGGTGGTGCATGCATATTAAAGGCCCCAGTCCTGGAGTCCCAAAGCAGTGCTGCTAGAAACTCTAGGAAAAACATAAAATAAAAACTACTTAAAAATAAAGGCCAGAGGTTGGGGATGTAGCTTAGTGGTAGAGCACTTTTCTAGCCTGTATGAGGCCTTTGGTTCCACTGACAGCCTGAAAAAACAAAACAGAGCAACTCAGAATCTGGAGTATTCTTATCATGAGGTGGTCACCTCTGACCATCAGGCCTTTTCACTGTAATTCTAGGCACAAAAGAGTTCAACTTGGCTTCACTGAAAAGTCATTCACTAACACCCAGGCACGCAAAGTGGGCTGCAAGTGGATTTCAAAGCATCTGCTCAGCCATGTTGAGAACATGTTAAAAGCACACTGGGATGGACGCACACTCTGCAGAGAGGGAGCATGTTCATTACACGTGTTGATAACCCTGGCTGGTTACTGAGAGATAAGGCAGTTTATTACAGGGCAGTTTTCTTCCTGACCCAGTCCCTCTGAATTGAAATGAATGAATAAATTAAAACTCACCCAGGCTCACCACAGGGGCCCCAGATACCCACAGGTATGCCAGGATCCCCATTTGTTCCCAACACCTACAGGTATATTTGGTAAGATGCTGCTGGGCTTCCCACAGTCATCAGTACAAAGCTGCTCTCTTGCGTACAAAGGAAGGGACAGAGAGCCGCGGGATTTTTGCCATTTCCTGAAAGGCATCATTCAAAGCCACACTTGTCCTGCAGCAAAGGAAAATATTTAGATGCTCAGAGTAGAAAGTGTTTAGTTACAATGTTGAGAGCTGATAGACTACATTGTGAACTGGTCAGGGCTTGGTAAAGGGACTCTGGCTGACTGAAGAAGCTGCTGCAAGGAGTTTTCTTGGGCCAAGGCTTTTTCATTTGTTTGGTTTGCATAAAACATTGTTTTAAAGTTGGCTCGAAGGGAGCTTGAAGAAGCTGAACTAACATCGTAGATGGCAGGGTGTAAAATAAGACTGAATACCGTTGCAAGGAAAAGCCTTTTCTTGGCCATCTTCTCTTCCTGATAGCTACTGTTCATGGAACACTTAACTGACAGGCCCTGTAGCAACATTTAACTTAAGTGATCTCATTTAATCATTGTAATCAATGCCTCATGGTGCTTGTTTAATATATAAGGCCCCTGAGGCTCACAAAGATGAAGTAGCATGCCCAGTGTCACAGAGCTGTTAATGGGGGAACCCATTTTCTGGTAATGTGATGCCAAGTTTATACCCTTAACCCCACCAAAAATTCTTATTGGAGTTGGCACTCTGGTAGTAGCATATGCTTCCAATAAAGTAAATATTTGTCATCATCTCTTTGAAGAAAACTTAAACTGACCTTTTGCATATTTGAATAAGAAGCACTATTTTTCCCTAAAGGGGTGACGACCTGAGGTGGGCTGCCATCTCCAGGCCCCAAAACGTGAACTTGCTAGGTCTCTTTTGAACAGTCTCCTGGATTTGCCTGGTAAATACCACTTTTCATTATCATGTCTAAAATAGACATGCTATTCCGTAAAAGGTATTTGTTATGGATTTATCATTACTTTTCTGTGGGAGGGCTGAGATTAAAGCAAACATGCCCATGTATGGTAGCATTTTCCATGAGGCTATCCCCAGCCCCCTGGCCAGTTACCCAGCCTCAAGCCGCAACCTTGCTTGTCGAGGCTCTAGGGAGTTCTCTGCCCTGTCCTTCTCTGGGAGAGACCAGTGGAGGAACCCAGTGGAGAAAACACTTGGAAGGAAAGGAAAATTATTTTCTCTTACCCCTTTTTACTGGGAAGGTTTACTGCTTGGTGGAAAATTATCTCCATCTGTGCTTTGAATCTAAACAGATCTAAAGTCATATTTACATTAGATATTTCTGGGAACCCAAGACTGATTTTTCAATGCACTCGAATCATTGAAGATAATAAGCATGTTCAAAAATCATGGATGTTGTCCTTTCCAAATATGTTTTCCCATCTGTAAAATGGGCCTGGGCCTGGGGAGATAGCTCCATGGCATAAGCGCCTGCATGGCAAGTGCAAGGTTGTGAGTTCAAACCCCAGTCCTGAAAAAAATAAAATAAAATAAAATAATAAACAAATAAATAAAATGGGACTAATAAGAATAGCCAATTGGTGGTGAGCACTTTTGCTGGGTGATTTGCTGAAGTCTTTCCCACATTACAAGATCTGTTTGATGCAGATACTAATATCATTGGCTCTGTTTTACAAAGATGGAGTCTCAGTAACTTGTTCAACAGCTCAAGTAGCTGGCAAGAAATACAGAATCATCCAAACCAACTGGTTTCTAAGGCCAGAGCCCAAGGAATTACCTTTGGGGGAAGGTTCACTGAGGTGATGCGAATGGAAGGTTTAGCACAGTGCCTGGCCCATGACAAACTTTATTAAATATAATGAGAGGTATTAAGGAGCTTGTTTGGTGTGGCACAGCTAGACCTTGGCAGAACCACAAAGCCTATGATACAATCTTTCCATAATAGAGCAAGTGTCCCTAATTTTTTTTTTTTTTATAAACTCTTCCTTGGAAACTCAGTTTATATCTAGGGTTCAAAGTAGAGGACTGAGAAGTTAGCTCAGTAGAATAAGTGCTTCCCTGGCAAGCACAGGGTCCTGAGTTCAATCCCTGGTAATAATAATAATAATAATAATAATAATAATAATAATAAAACAAAGTGGAAGCTTTTTACTTATGATGCTTCCTTACTTAGAAATTTCTACTGGGTCATTGCCATATCTCCTTACTAGGTCAAACTCTAATTTAATCAGGGTCTCAGGGGGGTCTTTTTAGAGATCACTTGTGCCTATAAGAAGCCTGTCTGGCTTTCCCATTGGCCCTTTGCTCCCTGGTTCTTCTTAATGTCATTGCTAACCTTTAATCACATTCTTATGGCCACATGAGGAAAGATACTGAGTTTGAAAATGGCTAGGGAAGAATTTGGAAGAACTTCACAGTGATCAGAGGAGGGAGGCAGAAGCTGCCCTGCTTTCTAGAAACTGAAGCCTGGGCACCACTGGCTGCTGTCAGGGAGCCAGGGTTCCCTCCTCATGAAAGCCAGTAGGACAGCACTGTGGGACTGGCCCACTCCCTCCCACAGACTCATGTTGACAGCCCACTCTCTGCAGTATGGCTCCATATCTTTGAACTGAGTCAACCATGGATTGAGAATGATTTTTTAAATTGCATCTGCACTGAATACATACCAATATGTTTCCTGTCATTAGTCCCTCAACCCTATATTACAACAACTGTGTGTATAGCATTTGCGTGCATATTAAAAGTCATCTAGAGGTGACTAAAGGCTTATTGGAGGATGTATGTAGGTCATATGCAAGTGCTATGGCATTGTATGTAAGGCATACCAACTTCCACAGGCTTTGGGATCCGTGGGGACCCTGGCACTCATCAGCGTGAGTGAAGAGGAGGATGGCAGCAGCTCTTCTTCACCTCTTCTGGCAAAACACACAGCAAAAGACAGAACTCTCAGAAGGGGCTGGTGGCTGGGACCACTAGGACTGCGATAGCCCTTCACAGTCCCCAGGTGGACTCTCCTTCTGCTCTCTGTCCCTCCCTCTTGTTTGCCCACACTTCCATGTGGAATCATAGCAAACATATTCCTGTGTAACATTCTGAAGTTTGTCTATGTTAAAGGCTTATACAAATATTGGCATTTTGTAAACTAATATTTTACTTAATTACATTATCTTTGATATGTTTCCATATCTGCATGTTTTGGCAGTTTTCTGTCTGCTTCGTAGTACTCTTTTATATGGAGATATAGCACCTTCCTCAATCACTTTCTAAAATATGTAAGGTTTATGGCACTGTTTCTTATATATAGCATCTTAGGTAATCTCTTTGTACAACTTAAAATGCCCTTTATCTGATGTGCTCAGAACTAGAACCATTTCAAGTTTTAGACTATTTTGTGAAACATATGTGTATATATGTTGATATGTGTGTTTGTGTGTCTGTCTGGCTGTTGGTCTAGTCTTGGTAATGGGGCCCAATCACACCTGGCCGGAAAATGCTAGGCTACATTCTCAGGCCAGCTGTGTATTAACTGTAATCTGTCACAAGTCAGTTGTGGAATTTTCTACTTGTGGTGTCATGTCAGATCTAACAAGGTTTTGGATTAGGGATGTTCAATGTGTGTAACTATTTTGTCTAATTTATGAGTTTAGCTCCTGGATAACTTCTCAGTCACGCAGTGCTTAGTGGAGATAGCCCCTCAGGAACAGATTTCAACTTGAAATAATCACAAATGAGATGGTATGTTTATTGTAAATCATGTGGTTCCAGAGTTATAAGATATGAAACGCGAGGGTTCCGATTGGCCGGCTCTCTGATTCTTGCTTCTGCAGAGTGACTGTAACTCTTGCTAATGAAGGTATTTTGATTGGGAGAAAGACATAATTTCATTTTATAATTAAAAGAATTCTTTTCTAAAGTGACTTGAGAAATAACTTGGCCAAGTGCGATGCGCATGATCCCTGCACTCTGGGAGGCTGAGGCAGAACGATAGCGAGTGCCAGCCCAGCATAGTAAGACCCCACCAAGGATGTGAGAAAAATATTTTTTAAGGTTTAGGAAAATAGTTCACTTTAAAAGCTGTAACTTCAATCCCCAGTGCCACAAAAGGAAAAACATAGCTATTCACACAAGTTAGGCAAATGTCACAGGCCACGATCAAGCCCCAGATTCACAGTTCACCTTTTCCTGGTTAGAGGAGTAGGACTTGGAGCCATGGTTTGCACCGATGTGGATGGTGAGGGGCTGCTGTGTGTTACCAAGGCACAAGGGACAGATTTATGCTGAAAACAAAGAGATTGTCGGATCTGACTCAAGTCCTGACTTGGAGCTTGGACAAGTGACAGTTTTGGTTTATTCCCTGTGGATTGGACTCCAGGCCTTCACAATGAGCTACATGCCCATGCTTGTTTCTATTTTGTGATAGTGTCTGATACTAAGTTACTCAGACAGGGCTCAAACTTGGGACCTTTTGTCTCAGCCTCCCAGAGTGTGTGAGCCCCCCACCTGGCTCTTCAGTTCATGTTTGAGAACATCACTCAGCAGGAAAACAGCATTTACAAATAAGGCCTGCCCCGCTGAGCCCCCAAGAGACACAGTGAGATAGTATATTAGGAAACTGCCTGAAGTCAGTGACTATTTCTGATAACAGATTTAGATCAATGTAGTGACTGTTTTTAATAAGTGATTTAGAGCCCAGAGGCCCTTTGGGGGCAACCTGGCCTTCTCTAGGGTTGCTCTGTTGGCTCCTACTGGCTCTTGTAGGTCTAGCTGCTCAGGCTCAGGAAACATTCACCTTGCCCGTGCGACATTTAAAGACCGGGAAATAACTGAAAACCTGGCCTCAGTCACTGTCTCACCCTCCTGCCCCCAGACAAGGTTTGGGTTGGTCTTTGGCAATATGCAAATTCTACACTCAGGGCTCTAAGCAACTTTATTCATAGGTCCTTGGTTCTGAAGCAGAGGGCTCAGAGTCTTTTACCTCTTGAGTTCTTCCAGGGGAAAGAAAACTGAAGTTAAAACAAAGAAAAGGAGCCAAACATTCTTATTTGATCCAGTTTCAACTCTTTGATCCCAGATCACAGT
Source organism: Myocastor coypus (assembly GCA_004027025.1). Classification (NCBI taxonomy): domain Eukaryota; kingdom Metazoa; phylum Chordata; class Mammalia; order Rodentia; family Myocastoridae; genus Myocastor; species Myocastor coypus. The sequence goes on along the minus strand of PVJA010000363.1, from coordinate 77,108 downwards.
AACTAAGGCCAGGACACTGCTGTTTCTTCCAAATGAAAAAGCCACCCAGTGAGGGAGAGTAATTTACCTGGAGCCACTCAGTGCAAGGCAAACTGGGACTAATGGGCAGCTTGTTCTACTAAGCAACTGGAAAGGAAGCTAGGACTGGACCCCAGAGGCAGAATTCTGTTTCTTTTCATTCAAATGCTCAAGTCAGGCATGGCAGTGTACCCCTAGAATCCTAGCTACTCTGGAAGCTAAAGCAGAAGGATCACAAATTCAGGACCAATATAGGCATTTTTTTCTTTTTTAAAATGTATTTGGTATAGGGTTTCACAATGCAACTCAGACTCATGATCCTCCTGTTTTCAGCCTCTCCAGCACTGGGATTACAGGCTGTGTGACCATGCCTAGTTTACCCTCAGTTTGCCTGGTGGCAGGGCTGGCATGGCATGTGGTGCCAGTGTGATTCCCAAGCTTAGTCTGCTGAGCTACCTTGCTGGCCCCAGTACAGGCAATTTAAGGAAATCATATCTTACAATAAAAAGTAGGGAATATAGCTCAGTGATCCATGGGTTTAATTTTGAGTACCAAGAGCAGGGAAGAGGCTGAAGATCAGCCCTTGATCATGAATGCTTCTTAGAGAATGTCAGCTCTGGGGAATAACCCTGGAGATGCCAGAGCACAGGACCTGGAGATGTGGGGAGAAGGTGGCTGCAGGGTAGGACGGTACAAAGTGGCAGATGCAGTCCTGATGTTGGCCTTTGGCCTAATGTGTCCTCTACCTGGCTGACTTCATCCTTGGGGCTCCAGGTGTGGGGTCCCTGGGTGGTGGTCACCTCAGCTTTGCTTGTCCTACCCAAGAGAGCCCGTTTGCACTGTAAATCTCTAGTTCTCAGCTGGGGGTTGGTTTTTCCCTGAGGCCATCTGGCATCTGGGATCATGTCTTTGATCATCATGACACAGGAAAGGGTGACAATGGGCATCAAGGAGATTGCTGCCAGGCTCCAATTATGTACAGGATGGTGCTCCACAGAGAGATCTGTCTTGCCCCTAACGTTAGCCCTGAACAGGGTCAAGGGACCCATGATGGAGCCAGGGCTGCAAAAGGGGGCAGCAGGCTAAATGTCACCTTAATTCAACCCAGAATCCCTGCTGCTGGTCCTGTGTTCTCCAGTGACTGCTGCAGGTTTACAACTCAGGCCCCGGAGAGGGCCGTCCTCACCCCTGACCTACCCTTCCCGCTCCATGTCTGCTGCACTGTCTTACCTGACGCTATGCCTTACCAATACTAACCTAAAGTTTTAAAAACTCAAGGCTCTGCGTGTATGGTGAGACAAGTCCTTATACCCAAGAAAGCTAATTTGTCTTGAGCCTTGAACTCTCCAGGACTGAATCAGGATGTGTTCCTTGTGGTCTGTGATTCCTGTACCCTCAGGCTCTCTACTTGCCCCAGAGATGGTGGACAATGACCAAAGGTCCTTGAAATTGCAGCTTTTATTCATACTCCACCATAAGTAGCCACAGAATGATGGGCAAGTTATTTTATTTCTCTATGCTTCAGTTTCCTCAGTTGTAAAGCAAAGATGGGGTCTCTTTTAGGGTGTTTGAGGATTAAAGGAGAGGATCGCATGACTTAGTAGCTATTGTCAGTACTCCCGACAGCCTCAGTGAATTTTCTGTAAGGCAGATATGTGGCCAAGTTATTTGTGGAGCCCAGTTTTGCTGGAGCTAAGGAGTCTTTGAATTGCAAGATGTCAGGAGCTTGGATATCTGTGTTCTGCATGGTAATGGAGGGCGGGGAGTATGGCCTGCCTTCCCAAGGGATGTGACATCAGCACTGTGTCTGAAAAGCTCTGCAGTGGCCCTGTCCCACTGCACCTCCCATAGGTCGAAGAACCAGGGCTTCAGGGAGCCCAGTGTGGGAAACGCTGATATTGCAGCATCTCATGTTGTCCACTTTCCTTGACTAAAGCAGCTCTCACACCTCGTAACTGTCAAAGGCATCAGAGGCGCCAAGTGAGCCAGCAGCACCCACTCTTTATTTAGGCAGGAACAATCTTTGCTCTTGATCTTATTTGTGCTTTTGAGTCCCAGATTAGATGGGATTCCTAGAAGTGGGAATCTGTGCATTCTTTCATTTTTCTGTCGAATCTTTTTGCTATTTTTTTCCTGATTTACTTCTTTCTTATAGTCTTGGATATGGTATTATTTATTATTAGTACATGTTTGCAGTACATAACAAAGATGTTTATCATGAGGAGTTGGTATGTGAGCATATCCCAGATTGACTCTTTTATCATCTCTTCCCCGCCCCCTCCCTGCTCTTTCCAGTTCTTGGTCCCGTTTCTATATGCAAAAGCTCCATTTTCCTCACCTTTTCTAATTCTCCCTCCAGCTATTATTCCTCCATATGTTTGAGAAGCTCTCCCTACTTCCTAATTATCTTCTATTTTATGCTCACCATGCATACATATACTATATATATATATATATATATATATATATATATATATATATATTGAGTCTCTTTTATAAAAGAAACTATGCAATTTTTAAGCTTGTGTATCTGGATTATTTTACTAAATATTATGTAATAGCACCCATTCACCTATGAATGCCTCAAATTTATCTTTCTTTACCCTAGCCCCTTTCAAAGTTTTGAAACAGTTTCTCACTAAATTTCCCAGGTGAGACTCAAAACTTATGATTCTCTTCCCTCAGCCTCCCTCCAGGTTATGTTTTTATCATCATGTTCTGGGGCTGGACTGGCAGGGCATGTGGTGCTGGGGATAGAACTGCCATCGTTGCCTAAGCTGGTCTAAGCAGGTGCTTTAGACCACTAAGCTATGTTGCTGGCCCGTTTTTTCTTCTTTTAATACTTTCTTCTGTATTTAGGACAGAGTCTGCAGGATCTACGGGGTCTCACCACACAGATCAGACTTGTAGTGATTCACCTGTTTCCAGCCTCCCAAGTGCTGCGATTACAAGCACATGCCACCTTGCCCAGTCTCAATTTGCATCTCAGAGTGCCCCATGGATGGGGCTGACGAGGAGTAACAGGGATTGAACCCTGGCCACTGTGCTCTGCCTAAGCAGGCGCTTTAATCCACTGAGCTATCAGGGCCACCCTCCATTTTTTCTGTTTTTTTTGAGGCAACACATTTATAATACAATTAGAAATCACTCTTTTATCACCCTGCTCCAAATAAATAAAATTCTGATTTGGTCTGATTGGCTACTTTTGGAAAAAATTAGATAGTGATTGCATATTGTAAATATATGTAACACTACAATGCTTACCTGTTTAAGGTAGTACGTTTTGTTGGGTTACTTTTACCCCAATTAAAGAAAAACAAGAAAGAAAAATGTATTTTTTTAAGGATTTTTTAAATTTTCATTTTATTTTTTTTCTTGTTTCAGAACTTTTGTTTGTTTGTTTGTTTATTTTTATGGTGGGCTCAGCCTGCCCTGCGGGCAGGGCTGGCACAGCATGTGGTGCCAGAGATCGAACCGCAGTCCCTGAGGCCACCCAAGCTTTCCTAAGCAGTTGCTTTAGACAGCTGAGCCATCCTGCCGGGCCCCAAAAAATGTATTTTAAATGCAGACTATACCATGAGCCTGCAGCTTCACTGCCCTCAGTTCAAGCAAAAAGAACATCAGCTGGTGGTGTTCCCTATAATCCCAGCACTCTGGGAGGCTGAGGCAGAAGGATTGAAAGTTTCAACCCAGACTGAGTGACCTAGCCTGATCCTGTCTGAAAATAAAATCAAAAAGGCTGCGGACATAGCTCCACGTGAAGGTCCTGGGTCCCATCCTCAGTACCTGAAGGAAGACTGAGAGAAACCATCCATACCCCATGTCCTGCCTTCTAGTCATTTTGTCCTTAGGATAATTCTTCTATTATCCTGGTCCCTAACGCTACCGACTCACTGTCTCTGACTTTGGAACTCGCTTAAACAGTCATCGTCTTTATTGTACTGAGGGTCTTTGTGGGATTTATCCTCTTTACGCTATGAAATCATAGTTCCCGCAATCTGATCTGAGTACACGTTAAATGCCTGTTAGATGCCTGGCATCTTAAAAGGCTGGTGATTTATTCAAACTAATGTACAATAAAAATCATATAGTAGGAAGTAAGGAGGTAGACCTTGGTCAAGTGGGAAGGAGATCGTGTGGTAGAGGGAGGGGGAGAAAGGGAACGAAAACAGAGAGCAGCAGTGCTGTATATGTGGAGCAGCTCACCATGCAAAGCATAAGTACTATGGACTATGAACAAGGGCTAACAGAGTGCTCCACAGAGCTTCTGACCAGCCGGCTTGGCATGTGTGGGAGGCAGGTGAACATGGGCTGGAAGAACACGGGATCAGAACCCAGCTCTGCCACTTGCTTGCTTGTGACCTCGGCCCAAGTGCCTCACTTCTCAGACCCTTACTCTCCTTTGTTGTTGTTGTTGTTTTTGTTTGTTTGTTTGTTTGTCTTTTTGAGACAGGGTCTCACTATGCAGTTGAGTCTGGCCTTGAGCTCACTTTTGTAAGCCTGGTCTCGAACTTGCACCAATTCTCCTGCCTCAGTCTCCCAAGTGCTGGGAGTATAGGTACATGCCACCATGCCTGGCTGGAGCCTCACTCTCCTGATCTGTAATATGTCCTGGGGGGGGGGGCTCCTGCTTGATACCTCACCCGAGAGCTCTAGCCTGGGCTGTGAGGGGTCTGGCGGTGTTAGCTGTCACCGTGGGCATGCAGAAATCTCAGCCCTATGTGTGCTGCTAAGGCCTGGTGGGAGGTGGTGCGGGATCTACATTGCCTTCAAGCGGAGGACTGCTTTTGAGGACTCTGCGCACATGTGCATACATGCACACAGGTGCACCCGCACATATGTTTCTCAGCATGAGGGACTGGACCCATCGAGCACCACTGAGCCACATCCCTATCCTTTAAAAAATATTTTTAAAATTATGAGACGAGGTCTTGCTAAGTTGCCCAGGCTGGCTTAAAACTTGAGATTCTCCTGCTTCAGCCTCCCAAGCACCTAGGATTATAGACATGTGTCCCCACCCCAGCTTGATGTTGTTATATAGCGATATTTTTCCTGTTAAGAAAAATGTTAAATGTGCCGAAGCAGGGAGAGCAGTAATGCACTCTTACTCCAGTAATTAACAATACTGAGAGCTGGTCGTCCTTCATCTTTACCCAATCCATTCACTCCCTGCTCCATGATAAGCCGCATGTGTCCCTTCATCCAAAACCCTTCATGGTGTCTCTAAATGGAAAGTCACGGTGCATACAAAATCACAGTGCATTTTCATACCAAGGAATTTAGGGTATTCTTCAATGTAGAAAATAGTTAAGGTTAAATTTTCTTGCTTATTTGTATTTTTTGTCTAACAATTATATTCCATTTTGGCAAGTTTTCCATCTCTAAGAAAAGGCTCTTCTTTCATTCCTTTCTTTGCTTTTTTGGGGTGTAGAGGCATTATATTAGAGGGCCCTCACACTGAGCTTCTCCAGACTTTATTTTTATTTTGAGAAGGGATCTCACTAAATTGCTAGGCTGGGTTTGAATTTGTGGTCTTCCCGCCTCACCCTCCTTGGTGCTGGGGCTGCATTTTGTACAAGGGTCCACCTCTGGCATTGCGAGGCTGTGGTGGGCTCTTCCTCTCCTGTGCTGGCTGCCTGCCCTCTGCTGTGGAGTCCATACTGCCCAGTGCAGAGGCTGGAGCAGAGGGCAGCAGGCTGGGAACAGGGGCGGAACCCACATTCTGTGGCCTGGCATGCCTTCCTGCCTCCATCAAGGGGTGGGGAGAGGGGTGGCGGGCCTGACATTCATCCTCCCAGCAAAGCAACACAGCCACTCAGGCAGCCACAAAGCCATGGCTTGTCAGGGACCGGATACCTTAAGTGAAACACACGTGCAGACTACAAGTGGCAGAAGGTAGAGATAAAAGGTGAACTGAAAACCCTCTGGAGGTTGAGCTAGGAGAATCTCTGTGAGTTGTGAGTTCGAGATGAGCCTGGGAGCTATAAAAAGTGAACACAAGGCCAGTCTAAACTGCAGTGATACCCTATCTCAAAAAACAAACAAACAAAAAGATGAACTAAAGAAAAGGACAAATCTCAGTCTATGTGGCAATCAGGAACCACCAAATCCTCAGGGTCCCCAAAGCAGGCCCAGGGTCAGCCCAGGGTGACCTACAGGAGGCACTGTCATCTCCATGCCCTGCCACACCCGGCTGAGCAGAGCTGGGGGAGAGCAGGCAACAGTGGGTGATCTGGAAGTTTCTTGGTTTTATTCTGACCATCATTATTTCTGCTTTTCTAGAGTTAGGGCTGCGTCTTGAGTCTCAGCACTCCGTTGGGGAAGGTACAAACAGTGGTAGGTGCTAAACTGAAACTATGATACGTATTAGTCTGTGAAGTATCATATAAAGATATGGTAGAGGGTATATTAAATGGAGCAAAAAAGCTAGCCAGTACTACAGGATCACTGAAGTAAGCGCTGCATGAGTGTTCATAATGTTTATTTTCATGAGCAAAGCTCCAGCAGTTTCTATGCCATGGAATTTACCTAGACTTCACATGATAATACCGTGGTACTCTGAGTTGAAGCCACTTATTTATCTACCGGCGTTAATTGATTTATCCATTATTCTATAGGGTTTGCCTTTCAGCAGTGATAGTTTACTCATTTTTTCATTACCTGAAACCTGTATAACAAACAGTTGAATGAATAAAAAATTTTAATTATCTTCTAAAACCTGCAGTTACATTTTTGGTGAAATACAATATATTGTAAGAATAGCATATTTCAAAGAAAAAGAAATATTCTCAAAGACTGTGTGTAACCACACTCACTAATTTTTGCCTTTCATGTATCATGTTTAAAGCACCTAGCCAGGCGTGGTGGCTCACTCCTGTAATCCCAGCACTCAGGAGGCTGAGGCAGGAGGATCGGTGCGAGTTCGAGACCAGCCTAGGCTACAAAAGTGAGCTCAAGGCCAGCCTCAACTGCATAGTGAGACCCTGTCTCAAAAAGACAAAAAAAGCACCTGTCTGGCAAGCACAAGGTCCAGAGTCCAATCCCCACACAAACAAAGCAAACCAAAACCAAAATGTTATGTTTAAAACATTTATTAATTTTCTCATTTATTTGGAATTTTTTAGTGTCCCTGATAAATTAACCCAAGTTTTTAGTGTTCCTGATAATTATCCCACTTACTGTATTTTTAGATTTATGTCTATCAAAGGGCACAAACTGAGTGAAAAACTGTAAAACTGGTATAAACAGAGTGTAATTTCCAGTCAGAATCCAAATACTAAGAAGTGTTAGAATCGTGTATGCATGAAACATGTGAAAAGTTTTTGGGTAGTCTAATTAAAAATCCTACTTTGGCTCTCAGGCACCCATTCAGCCAAAAGAAAAATTCCTCCCAGTAATTTTTTCTTTAGAAACAAAGATAGAAAAGAAAAAAATATATTGGGCAGTATTTATAGTAGAGACAAAAACAGAAATCTTTTACCCTTTCTGAAGGTAATATTTCTAATTAATATGTTTTTTATTTATTGTATTTGTTCTAAAAGTATTAAAAATTTTCAGGCCCAACAAGATAACTCAGCAGACTAAGTGGCTGCTTAGGCAAGCACAGGAACCAGGGTTCGATCTCGGGCATCACATGCCTCACTGGCCCCACACCCAGGCCCACTGAGCTCGTCACCAAGACCAGGCGTGGTGGCACATGTGTGTAATCCCAGCACTGGGGAGGCTGAAAACAGGCGGATCACAATGAGTTGAAGCTGCATAGTGAGACCCTGTACCAAATGCATAAAAAAGGGAGATGGGGGTGAGAAAGGAATAAAGCGGTCTACAGAGAGGGGAAGGCTCTAGAAACAAGGCATCTGGCTTCACTGGTTGATTTGATCCCAACAGCCTGGAGGTGCCCATTATATCGGCCCCCCTTTTTGAAAAAATTTAAGACAAGGTCTACAGGGTCTACAGGGTAGCACTACGTAGATCGGACTCGTAGTGATTCTCCAGCTTTGAGCCTCCCAAGTGCTGGGATTATAGGCACATGCCACCATGCCCAGTCTCAGGTGGCATCTCTAGGTGCCCTGGGGGTGGAGCCAAATCGGCACATCGAGGATCCAACCCTAGTCGCTGCACTCTGCTGGAGCAGGTGCTATCTGTCTGCTGAGCTATCTGGCTGGCCCTATATCCTCTATATTAGTGCATAAGGAATTGGAGTCCCCGAGATTACACACATTGCCCCGGAGCACCCCTTTTGCAGTTTGGCCTGACTCCTTACTCCTGAGTCCAGGGAGCTTCCCCTGATTGCAGGTTGTAAGAGAAGGTCGCAATTGAGACCCTATTTGCAACAATCCACCTGTGCTGAGTTGATTCAAATGCCTATAGATCTGAAATGTCCTGCATGCTCATGGTTTTCAAAAGTCCCTTTATATTTATATGTCTTTCCTTTTAGCTTATAATTTCTTGGTAAAGAAACTAAGCCATCAGGCACATTGCTGTGGTGCCAGTGGTTAGTGCCTCGGTTTCTCCCTGGGAGGTAGGCAGTTCTACTCCTTGTCAGGCAAGCATGAGACATAGAAGGGACTCTGGCTCTGGAATGTGCCATGTGGCAACTATTGCGCTGTAAAGGTGTCTGGTGCTTTTTGATAGGTCAGGGGTCTAAAACACCTGCTTAGGCAAGCTTCAGCAGGTGCAGGGGACCATGGTTCAATACACAGCACCACAGAGGGCCCTCAGGGGCAGCTGAGCTGGCCAAAAAAACTTAAGTCATCTGTCCTGTAATATGTCTCTGTCTGTCTGTTTGTCTTCTGTCTGCCTCTTCTTTCTTTTCTTTTCTTTTGACACTGGGTCCCATATAGTTTAGGCTAGCTTTAAACTCACTACATAGCCCAGGTTGGTCCTCAACTCATGGTGATTATTTCGGTTACTCTTCTCTAGGTTTCTTTGGGGGGGAGGAAGACAAAATACCCAATGCTTAACATTAAGGAATTAAGGAAGGAAAGGCTTATTTAGCTCACAGTTGGTGGATGTTTCAGTACACACTTGTCTGGCTCCAAGGCCGAGTGGCACATGGCAGAGAACAGCAATTCACTGAGGTGGTAGAAGACAGCAAAGAGCAGAAGCAAAAGGGCAGGAGCAGCGGCAACAACGGCAGCAGAGAGCAAGTCTGTCTCCCTTATGTTGCGTTCAGGCTATCTGCCCCAGGCTGGGTGTAGCACTCACACTCAGAATCCCAGTAATGGATTATGGATTAATTACAAAGTCTAGAAGTGCACCTCATGACTGCATGAGGCTTTGGGGGAACAGCCAATATAAACCATAACACAGATTCTCCTGCCTCCGCCCCCTGAGAGCTGGGATAATAGATGTGCATCACCATTCCTGACTATAGTATTGTATTTGCTGGATTTTGTTGCACATGCCTGACGTTGTCTAATGTAGTATAATGTATCCTTTCCTACTCAGAGACCTCTCTCCCTCTCTCTCTCTCTCTTTCACACACACACACACACACACACACACACGCTACTGAACCCAGGGACCTTGCACTGAGCTTAGCCCTTTTTAATTTTGAGACCAGGCCTTGTTATGTTGCCCAGGTTGGATTCAAACTTGCAACCCACCTGTCTCGGCCTCTTAAAGTGCCAGAATTAAAGGCCTTGTGCTGCATGCCTTTTTTCTTATAAGAATATTTTGTTGGTGGTACTGGTACTCCTCCTGGCATAACATCTGGAGGCTTCTGATGTTGATTCTGCTCCCTATTTGTGATGTGAAGCTTGACATCTTACCATGTGGTACCAGCCTGATCTATCTGCTATAAGATTCTCCAACAGCATTTTATCTAATGCAGCACTTTTTTTTTTCTTTTCTGTGATATTGAGTATAGAATTCAAGGAATGCTGAGCTACATCCCTCACCCTTTTTATTTCTTTTAAATGTATTTGGTTGTTATAGGGTCTCACTATGCAGCTCAGACTCATAGTGATCCTCCTGCTTTTAGCCTCCCCAGTGCTAAGATTACAGGGGTACATCACTACACCATGACTCTATGGCCGGCTCAGCCTGCTCTGGGGGCAGGGCTGGCAAGACATGTGATGTCAGGGATCGAACTGCAGCCCTTGAGCTTGCCTAAGCTTCCTAAGCATGCACTTTAGCCTGCTGAGCTATCATGCCAGCCCACCCTTTATAGTTATTTCTGAGACAAGTTCTTGAGTTGCCCATACTTGTCCCTGAACTTTTCATTTTCTTGCCTCAGCCTCCTTAATAGCTGAGTCTTATGATTTGTGTCTAAGCGTACCCTCCAAACCTCATGCCGTCAGGACTTTTTGACGATGGTAAATCTAGAGTGTGCAGTGCTGGGATTAAAGGTGCTGAGATTAAAGGTGTATGATTGCTGGATCAGTCCACTGATGGGTTTGGTACCGGCCTAATCCCAACAGTCTGGATAAAGTAAAAGATGCAAATAAAAGAGCTTTAGTTTGCGTTTTTCTCTATCCTTGCTTTTGCTCCTGTGTTGTGTTTGCTGTCTTCTGCCACCTTGAACTGTTGCACCTCTGCCATGTGCCACCCCACCTAGATGGATGGAAACTTCTAGGCTGTGAGCCAAATAAACCTTTCTCCCTTTAACTTTGAGTGTCAGGTATGTTGTCTCAGCAACAAGGAAAGTAACTAAACACTGGGATTATAGGTGTGTGGCTGTAGCAGATCTTAAAGGGTAAGCCTTGAGCTGATACCATCAGCACCCTTTGCAAACTTGGTAGAAATGCAAATTCCTGGGGTTGGGCTTGGGGCTGTAGCCCAGTCTGAGACAGTGTGCACTGCTGGTACATGTACAGCCCTGGGTTCATCCCCAACACCAAGGTACCCAGATGCACATTCTTGGGCTGATGTCCCAGGGACTGTGAAAATCATTGGCTCGATGCTCTTAGCAATAACCGGGACTTGCTGTCAAAGCTCCTTATCTTATTAGGGTTACAGAAAGGTTGACTTCTAGTCTCATCCTATTTTCATTTGTTAGCTGGCAGAGGGAGTGTTTTTAAGCAGTAGGGTAGAGTGGCGTGGTGGGGGTTGCTACTGAGACTATTGGATGCTAAGAAAAATTTAATAACAGTACTCAAATGCAGGGAAAAATGCTTTTTCAACCTAGGACAGCACACACTCTCTCCAATTCTTTACTTTAACTTTTTGGAGCATAGTGAGGTTTGAACCCAGGACCTTTACACTGAGATACATAACCAGCCTTCCCCAACCCTCATTTTTTTTTTTTTTTTTTTAACATTCTGAAGCAGAATCTCAATAAGTCATTAAGTTGCCCAGGAGGGTTTGAACTTGTGATCTGCCTCAGCTTGCTGGAGCTTTAATTTCACTTTTTAACAACTACCATGATTATTCAGCTTTAGGAAATGTTTTTCTTTTCTTTTCTTTTTTTTTTTTTTTTTTTTTTAAGAATTTTTTATTTTATGTATTTATTTTTTTCTTGTTTCAGAACCTTTGTTTGTTTATTCACACATTTTCATGGCCGGCTCAGCCCGCCCCAAGGGCAGGGCTGGCGCAGCATGTGGTGCCAGGGATCGAACCACGGTCCCTGAAGCCACCCAAGCTTTTCCAATCAGGCGCTTTAGACCACTGAACCATCCCGCCAGGCCCCGGAAATGTTTTTCTTATTTCTCCATCTTTTTCCCCCCTTTTGTTCTTTTTTCTTTAAATCAGCTGTTATAACAGATCCCCTGGCAGTGGTAACCTTTCCCTTCAAACAAATAGCTTCTGAGTGGGATTTTTTTTTTTTTTCTTTTTTATCCCTGAATTAGGAATCGCATCTCCTTCCACTCTTGCTCTGCAAAATCTGCATCCCTCAAGTTGGTTCCTGTTACAGGAGTCAGATGCTTGGTTGTGGGGCCCTCCTGAAATTGGAGATTAGGGACTGGGACCTGCATACAGGGATTGTCTTGGTGAATGCAAAGAAGGCATGAACTTTGCTCAGAACATCAGCCACACAGTGGGTTTTGGTGGCTGTGTGTCCTGGCTGAGCCAGGGAGAAAGTGTCACCGGGCAGTTCCTGCACGTGCAGCCAGTCCTCAGACTTGCTGCTCCAGCTGGACACATGTGGATACTGCATGGAGAATCAATTGCAAATGGGTCCCCTATATTTGTTTGTTTTTGAGACAGGGTCTCACTGTGTAGTTTGGGCTGTCCTTAAACGCAATACGCAGCCCAGCCAGGCCTTGAATTCATAGCACTCCTCCTGTCGCAGCCTCCTGAGTGCCGAGATTACAGGTGTGCACCACCAGGTCTAGCCTCACTTTGTTTTTAGTTTAAAAACATAAGCATCTTTGTGTGGTCAGAGGTCACCTATATACACTTCCATTTATGTGAATGTGCAGAAAAGGTGCATTTATAGACAGAACATTGCTAATGATTCCCAAAGCCTGGGGACAAGGACAGGGAGTGGCCGCAGCATGCATGACTCAAGTCTCTCTGAGCGATAGAAATCTGCCAGACATTGCTACACTAGTGGATGCGCAAGACTGTAAGTTTACTGAACAAGAACCATTGAATTGGACATTTACAGTGGGAGAATTTTTATTGTATTTATTTTTGAGACTGAACCTTGGCATGTAGTCCAGATTAGCCTTGTGTCCACTGCATAGCCTGTGCCAACCTTGAATTTGCAGTCCTCTTGCCTCAGCCTACCAGAGTGCTGGGATTATAAGTGTGGTCCTACATGCCCAGCTTATAATGGGAGAACTTTATGTCATATAGTCTTGATATATTCTTCAAGAAAGATGAGAAAAATATTAAAGACAAAAAGAAAAAGAAAAATATTTAAATTCTTACTTAAAGCCTTTGGTGGAATTATAGGATGATAGCAGTTTCTCAGATGGAGAGGCCACAGCAGAGCAAGCAGGTGCTTGCTACTCCCAAGCACTACTGGGTTGGGTTAATATTCTCACTTAGTTACTGCAGACTGATCAGGCCTGAAACCTCTGATGGTGAAGGCTTAAATAAAGAGACCAGTGACATGATTTTAGGGCTCCAGGAGGTTCAAAATCTAACAGAATTCAAAGTTTTCTAGGGGCTGAGACAAAGAACTTCTAAGCAGACCTTTACTTATTTGGTTTTCAAAGGAGGGAGGGGGATGCTGAAGAAAATCTGGGAATCTGAGCATTACCTTGGGAATCAATTCAAGTACTTCTCCAAGTAATACATTAGATTAATTTGGGAGAATTCTGTTATCACCAGGAAGGCTTTCACCATGGAAGATGCCTGCAGCTACAGTCTTTATCTAGTTAACTGAGGTTGGAGCCAGGTGTCCTTAGCTGTGGCCTCATCTTGTCCTTTGAGGCTCACAATTTCACAGACTACTACAGACCTCAGCCACCTACCCTTTAGCTGTCACTCATAATTCTCCCCCAGCTCCTCGTAACCACTCAACTGTTTTCTGCTTCCCTGGATTTACTTCTTGTGGACACTGTGTATAAATGGAATTCCACAAAATGTGGCCTTTTGTGTTTGGCTTCTTTCATTCAGCATGTTCTCAAGTTTGGGCCACATAGCTGCATGTGTCAGCACTTTTTTATGGCACAGTATTGCACTCCATTTTATTTATCCATTTATCTGCCTGTGGACTTTGGGTTGTTTGCATGTTTCTGCTGTGCTCAGTAATGGGCCTGTGAACATTCATGTAGACGAGTAAACACTTGTTTTCATTTGCCTTGAATGTGTACTTCAAGGAATGGAATTCTTGGACCATATGATAGTTTTGTTTACCAAAAGACACATGTTTTGGTTTGCAGTATGACTGGGGCAGTGTTCCGTGTTGACATGGCCATATTGCTTAATTCACTGCTGAGCTGATGTTCATTGTATGAAAATGTCATCATTCACATACACAGCCCCACGCTGAGGTGGTTAGGTTGCTTTTGACTTTTGTTATTAAAGGCAGGAATGCAAATTCTTTCTTGAAGGGCCTTGGGTTGTTTCCAGCCTTTGACAACGTAACAGCTGCAGGGAATGTCCTCCTACACGGTGGATCTCTTGTGCCTAGTCATGGCAATGTGGAAGATTTACCTGTATTCAAGCCCTGGTTTCTGCCCAACTCTGACCCTGTCATTTTATTCCACAGGGGACCAACCAGGCACGATGGCACAGAAGGGCCAACTCAGTGATGATGAGAAATTCCTCTTTGTGGACAAAAACTTCATCAACAGCCCAGTGGCCCAGGCTGACTGGGTGGCCAAGAGACTGGTCTGGGTCCCTTCTGAGAAGCAGGGCTTCGAGGCCGCCAGCATCAAGGAGGAGAAGGGGGATGAGGTGGTGGTAGAGCTGGCAGAGAATGGCAAGAAGATCACAGTGAGCAAAGATGACATCCAGAAGATGAACCCGCCCAAGTTCTCCAAGGTGGAAGACATGGCAGAGCTGACATGCCTCAATGAGGCCTCGGTGCTGCACAACCTGAGGGAGAGGTACTTCTCAGGACTCATCTACGTGAGTGTCTCCAGGCCTCGGCCTCTTCTTCCTGGTCTCCTGTACTCTGAGGGAGGGCCAGGCTTGGAATGTGTTTGAAGTGCCAGATGCAGAGCGAGTGGTTGGCCCGAGGGAGCCCACCCCACAAGGTGAAGCCCCTCAGGCCTGGCTTCACATCTCAGTCCTCCCTGTGCTAGTGTTGGGACCCACAGCAGGTGATCTCTTTTCCCTCTGGAAGCCTCTGTTTTTCTAGTCAATTACGTGGGAATAGTCACCCTTAGCACATGGGGAAGGTGACAAATCCAGGTAGTCACAGATTATAAATGCTGAGGTGTGCAGGACTGAGTCTCCACAGATTTCATTAGTGACATTCCTGCCCTTCCTCCATGCTGGAGGTAGGAAAGAGCTCATAATCACCTCAGAAAGGTTGCTCCATCCTTTGAATAGGAATAGGAACAGGTATCAAGGTGACTTCCTGCCACAAACGGAAATAGCCAGATGGGAGCTGGGACTCCTTGGATGGACTCTGCAGATCAGCATGGTAGTTACCAGCCACTTGAGGTTTTAACTACCTTGAGATATTGACTATTTTTTAAAATTAGTATTTAAGTGGGCCGGGGAGATAGCTCCATGGCACAAGTGCCTGCCTGGCAAGTGCAAGGTCATGAGTTTGAACCCCAGTCCCACAAAATAAATAAATAAATGAATGAATGAATGAATGAATAAATAAATAAATAAATAAATAGCAAATATTTTAAAATAAATAAATAAAATTAGTATTTAAAATTTTGATTTTTTTTCAGTCATACCTTGGTCACAGGTCAGGTGGTCAACCCCTCCTAGTGCCTACCATATCAGACAGCATAGGTCTAGATCCTGGCTACCTCCTAGTTCTGTGGACAGCTGGACTACCCAACAGGGCTGGGACTGGAGGGAGTGGGCCCTAATGGGATGGAAATGGCTCCCAGAGCAAGAGGGACATGCCCACGATGCCAGCCCAGTGGGCAGAGGCCCCCAGCCCTGCTTTTGCTTCTCCCATGTTAATCCTTGCGAAGGCTTCCTGACTCCTCTAAACTTCGCCCACCTCTGTGTACAGACCCAGGAGTTGCACCAGGTTCAGCAGGGGTTACTTTGTAGAAGGAGGCATGCTTAAAAGCCTGCAGCACACGGCTTAGGGACTTGCTCTTCCACGTTAGGCCAACACTGAGCGTTCTTCCTGTCAGTCACAGACCCAAAGACATCCTTGTAAAGTCGCATAACCTACCCTATGGATGGTGCCAGAATCAATCACCTGCTCTCCTGGGCCATTTCAGAAGGGGATCCAGTGACTTTAAGAGCCACGGGGAAGGGGCAGATATTTATAACCATCTAATACATCCTTCCACTTAGTTTGGCTCACTTTATCTCATTGAATGAGCACAGCACCCCACATTAAGGCTTGCTCCATATTATGGGGGAGTAAGCCGAGGCCTAAAGTACAAAGCCCATCCTTCCTTCCCCACCCAAGCAGAGAAAGTCTCCTCTGTTCATGACATTTCTTACTTGGGAACATTGTCTTGGTTTGTTGGTACCTTGAGTATTTCTAAGAGACCCAACTATAAGAAGCTAGAAGAGAAACTGGGCTCGTGGGGGCCCATATCCTCCTATCCCAGCTATGTCACCTCATCCAGGGAGGCTGAGCATAGCCTGTGCTTCCATTTCAGCCCCTGTCCTCCAACATGATGTTTAAACTCAAAGTAGAAGTCAGAAAAAGTGAGGGGCTTATGCAGGTCTTGGGACCCAGAATATCAGCTGATCGTATTAAAAAGTGAAAGCTTCAAAGACCCGCTATGCTTCTCCAGACAGATTAGATTAAAATCCTTTTGGCCTTGTGACAATGCACCTGTTTCTATCTTGTATATTTCTGCTCCGTTTAACTGCTTTAAAAACTACAACCCATGACAAAGGATAAAGGAAAGGGATGGAGGGCAGAGGACGCCACTGTATGCCTCCGGGTCTATGGCCATGGCAGCTGGGCTGCACCAGCATTGCCATGGTGATTAGGAAATCTTTTCTGTCTATTCCTCAAGGCCAACTTCAAGCAAAGGGCCTTTGAGGAAGTGCTGGTAGACTCCCTGTCCTCTCAGACCTAGGAGCATCTATGGAAGTATGTGAAACCTGTCTGCTTGCACGAGACAGGCAAGCTCTGGGGCTTGAAGTATCCAGGGTCTCACCTGAGCTGCTGCATGTGACTGACCCTCCTGACGGGGGTTGTGGCACTGATTCCTGCACTCTTATGGACTCCAACATGAGCTGGGTCTGCTCTACCTAGATTTTGTCATGGACTGTGTGCCTGGTCACTTTGCCCATGGCCTTGGCTTAGGATCCAGGAGGAGGGTGTTCACCACATATGGGCCTGCCCTGGCCAGCACTGTCCCAAGTCCTCCCCAGCCTGTTCTGTGATGCTGGTGTCAATGAAGCTGATATCTTACTTTATAAATTAGGCAGAGTGGTAGCACACCCTCGGGAAGGGATCTGGGCTCCCACTTTGGTCATGTCTCGCTATAAAATTATGTTTTCTTTGCCTTTCTGCTTCTCTGTGGGATGCTGCCCACCCCCTCCATTGCCCGAGGTTGTTTTTGCAGTTCAGTGGAAGAAGAGAGGATATACTTCAGCTAGGTGTAGATTTCTGATGTCTGCTCTAGGGTGTGCAAGGGTGATTGAATAATGCAATAAATATTTAAGTAACTTAACATATATTACAGCAAAAGGCACATCACTCTTACTCCCCTACACACACACACATACACACATATACATACACATACGCACTTCAAACACTCTCATCCCATCCTTCTTCTTGCCACTTTCTCAAGCAGTTCTGGAATCCTCTTTCATGAATGTCCTTATGAGGCATGATGCAAAATACAGCAAAAGCCGCTGCCAAGGGTTGTTCAGCAGAAAGGCAGCCTGCAGATGGTTAGGTGAGCACTTACCCCATCCACCTCACTAACCAGATGTGCAACTTCAGGTTCTTCCCCAAATTCAAAATGTCCATGGAAAGTGAATGATAGTAAATCAGCCATAACAGCTTAACTAATAACACTCACAAAAGAAGACTTCCAGGGCCTGGCAGGATGGCTCAGTGGTCTAAAGCGCCTGCTTAGGAAAGCTTAGGCAGCTGCAGGGACTGCAGTTTGATCCCCGGCACCACATGCTGTGCCAGCTCTGCACTCAGGGCAGGCTTAGCTGGCCATAAAAATAAATAAATAAACAAACAAACAAAAGTTCTGAAACAAGAAAAAAAATAAAATTAAAATAAAAAAAATTCTTAAAAAAAAAAAAAAGAGGACTTCCAGAATTGCTTCAGGAAATGGGAAGAACAGTAGGATAGATATGTTCAGTGAGCAGCAATATTTGAGGGGGACTAATGGTAATTTGCCTTTTACTGTAATAAAATTTAAAAATTAAACACATACTGTATTTTTTAATTACATTGTTTATATTCTATAATGTGAGATTCTGAGTTCAGTACTGCAAGAGGGTACCAAGCAGCCTCTTGTGATTTTAGGAAATGTTTGTGTGTCTATGTGTGGTTCTTTTTAGATGAGGGTCTTAGCTGTCATGAGACTCTCAAAGGAGCCTGTTACCTTCACAACAGTACTAGCTGCTGCTAGTACTGAGTTCAATTCCTGATTACAAAAAAAAAAAAAAATGTTTATGTTTGGCAAGCACAAGATCTGATCCTGGGTTTAATTTCTGGCACACACAAAAAACTTTATGTAACATATAATTGCTGCTATTACTCTTTGTTGCAAGAGAGCAGCTATTGTTATTTATGCCTATTTGTTATGATTAAAAAGCCTACAGGTTTGAATAGTTGCCAGCCTAATGAAACCCAAAGATAGGCCTCAAGCTCAGAAAAGCCAACCCTAGACCAGTGCCTTAACCTTTAATGACTTGTCAGTGATTCCCATGATGCTAAGATTGATGGCTATTAGCTCATTTTAGAGACAGATACTGAGGGTCAGATGTGTTCCATCTCATAGCTGCTAAGAGGCTGGAGCTGGGCTTCAGAGCTGAGGTCTCCCTCATCATTTCGGAGAACCTCAGGGTAGCTGGTAGTAAAAAGCCTGAGCTGGGTCAGGTGGATTGATACCACAGTAGCATTAGCTTTGAGTTGGCAGACTTTCAGTGCGTATTTATTATGATTTCTTGAGCAGCAGCTAGGTGCTAGGCTAGAGATTGCAAGCTAGGGCCAGCAAGATAGCTCAGTGGACTAAGAACCTACTTAGGTAAGCGCAGAGACAAGGTTTGATCCTTGGTACCCCATGTCATGCTGGCCCAGCCCTGACCCCAGGACCCCTGAGTCTTGACTGACTCTTGGTGTGGCAGTGCATGCCTATAATTTCAGCGCTGGGAAGGCTGAAAACAAGAGGATCACTATGAGTCCAATCTGCATAGTGAAACCTTGTACCAAATACATTAAAGAAAATTTTAAAAGAGAGAGAGGTTACAAGCTATTGGCCCAGTGTAACTGCTTAACAATTTGGATTAATTAGATATGACAATTTTTAAAAAATATCTTGATTTCTAGGCTGGCGAGATAGGTCAGTAGGCTAAGTGTCAGCTTAAGCAAGCACGGCGGGGCACCACATGCCCCGTCAGTCCTGCCACGAGGGTGGGCTAAGCTGGCCGGACTCCAGGTGCCACTTGTTAGATGCATGCACGGCCACTATGCTCTGCTTTTCCGCGGACCACAGCACTCCCTCGCCTCCCAGACTCTGGGGCTGAGTGCCGATGGCCCTTGGTCCCACCTTTCTTCCTTTCACTCACACAGCCTCCTTCACATCTTGTACCTGCTTAGTCCCCGTTGGTGGTGGGACCTTACACTCAGCACAGAGTTCTGTGGCTGGGAACATGACTCAGGGTGAGGATGGAGGACTCTTCTGCGCACTAGGTCCTAGCCCAAGTCCTCAAGCCATCGATGGAAAAGGACATTTTTCCAATACTTATTTCCATTGTGAGAAGGCCAGGGGTCTAGAAAGGCCTCCCAACTCCATCAGGGGAAGGTTTCCCACCTTAAAGATCTGGCACAGCAATCTTGGCACTTTCTGGAGTGTCCACCCGGGGATGCTGGGGCAGAGGTGTCCTTAATGCCCCTTGCTGCCCTGGGTCTTGCAAAGAAAAGCTGGCTGGAGGCTGCCCCTCGCTGAGCCTCTTGAGCCAGCTCTTCAGGCCTTTCAAGTAATTATGGCTTCAGTGAACCCCCAATGGCACAAGGGATATCTCTATGGGAGGATATTTAAAACTAGAAGCACATTATGAAAAGGCAGCCCCTCCCTCTGCCTTGGAGAGAGAGGGTGGTTGGCAGAATCATGCACACATGTAGACACTTGTAACACTTGTAACAACAGCTCTGTGTGTGTGTGTGTGTGTGTGTGTGTGTGTGTGTGTATGTGTGTGTCTGTCTTGCTGCTTGCTCTTTTCACTTAAAGATGCCATGACTTTTTTTGTGTCTGTCCGTAAATGTTTGCATAGTCAGACCCAAGACATCTGATAGTGTTTGTTTGTTTGTTTCTTGTACTTTGGATTCAGCCCAGGGCCTTCCTAGCCCTTGAAGAATTTTTTGTTTGCTTTTCAGACAGGATCTCATTAAATTGCTAATTTGCCCAACTAGACTTGTACTGGGGAGTCTCCTGCCTCAGTCTCCCAGGTCCTAGGGTTATAGGCATGTACCACCATGCCTGGCTAACACATCTGTTTGAATAGCTGACAAATGGTGACATTAAATGTATAGGGCATATGGGGCCCGGCAGGATGGCTCAGTAGTCTAAAGCACCTGCTTAGGAAAGCTTGGGCGGCTTCAGGGACTGCTGTTCAATCCCTGGCACCACATGCTGTGCCAGCCCTGCCCTGAGGGCAGGCTGAGCCAGGCATAAAAATAAATAAATAAACAAGCAAAAAGTTCTGAAACAAGAAAAAAAAATTTTTAAATGTATAGGGCATAGGTCGATGTCATTTCTTATCATTCCCATTTGTTGACCTCCCCGGGTTCCTCCTCCTAGAAGCTGTGGCCCTAGTTCCTTATGTGACCCCAACAGTGTTTTACATGGGTAGTGCATATGTAAGGGCCTTCTCACTCCCTCACATGATCTTCACAGGCCGCACGCTGTTGTGTGTCCATTTTTGCAGCTGTTCCTGTGTTTAATGCTGTGGAACTGCTGTACTTTTTCACAAGTCTGTTTGGGATACATAATTATTCCCTCTGTCTTAGGGAGGGGATCATATGCATGCCGCATCCTAATCATTTTTGCTTTTACTTTCCCCCTCCTCGTTTTTCCTTTCCTAGATCCCCTTCCCATAGCTGAGGCATGGGAGCAGCCTACATTCCCATCCACAGATGAGGGGGCAAAGGAAGGGTGGGGTATAGAGAGGCAGTGGAGCACCACTCAGCCATAAAGAAGGATGGATGCGAATCATTGGTAGATAGGCAAGTGGGTGGATCTTGAAGCCATAATACTAAGTGAAATAAATCAGACAAGTCAAATACTGCAGGGCTTCTTATAAACTCTCTAAGGACATCACAGTCTTCCACAATAACTGAAGCCAATCCTTTTTAGAAATCAAGGCAGTAGCAGAAGTTCCTCCTTAGAGCACTGTGTCTGTAGGACAGACACTTACAGGCAGTGGTGCTGCACTATGGCCTTGTGAAGGCTTGACTAGCCTCGTTTTATAAGGTGGTGGTGCTCTGGGCTCAAACGTGTGAGGGGGGATGAGATCCCTTGGGCCTCCGAGCTCAGTACCTGTTCTCTCCCTGTTCCTCTCTCTCCCCTCTCTCCTCTCCCCTCTCCCCTCTCCCCTCTTTGTTCTCTCTCTCTCTCTCTCTCTCTCTCTCTCTCATGTTTTAGGGAAGGGTCTACAGGGTGTTCAGGGTCTCACTACTAGATCAGACTTGTAGTGATCTGCTTGTTTATAGCCTCCCAAGAGCTGGGATTATAGGTGCCCCAGGGGGCAGGGCCAGCACAGCAGGCCTGGGGATTGAACTCCAGTCCTTGGGCCTGCTTGCAGCCCTGTTTCTCATTCTTTTCTGAGACTTTGGAAGCAGCCCCAGCTCAGAGCTCTGTGGCTGACCATATAAAGTGTCAGGGAACAGCTACGGCTGCTTCCTAATATGGTCACAAGAAGGAAATCCTGTGTCCACAACTCACAACTGCTGGTGGCACAGGGCCTGCAGGATGCTGGCTAGGCCCCAGGGAGTGGGTATTTGAAGCCTCTGAACTTAACCACTAGGAGAGGGGCTCATGGGAACTCTGCTGGGGGCCAGTGTGGCTGAGCATGAGCCCTGAAAGGGGGTGAGATGGCTGGGAAAGATGGGGGGAGGTACGTCACAGGTGAAGGAACAAGGTTCTTGTCCCCATGAGACAAAGTGGGCCCAGGAATAGTCACTAAAGGTGACCGAGTACCTGCTGCACACCATGCATAGTACCCAAGGCTTTCCAAGCGTGTTATCCCACAGCTCACCTGGGAAGGACTTGCTAGTATCCCCACTGCCATTTTTCAGATGAGGATAACTGAAATTTAGGAATGTTCTCAGGGTCACAGAGTCAGGAAGGAGCGAGGGAGGGTTCAAATCTAAGATCCCGGTCCCCAAATCTGTGCCTTTGAGTGGCATGGCCTGGGGGAGCTGGAGGAGACATCACTGAGCCCTGAAGGAGAGGTGGGCCTGACTGGCCTCCATTCCAGCCATGTCCGGCTGGGCGCCTACTCTTCAGGAGCCCTGAGGTCCCCCCACCCCCGCATGACACAAATGAACAGGATATAGCCACAGCGCAGGCTCAGCAAGTGTCTGCTGAGCACCTACTGTGTGCAGTGCCAGCCCCCTTCCCGAGGCACACAAGTGAGGTGCGCTCTCACTACAGTATTCAGGCAAGCATTCAATCAGTGCTTATTATATTCCATGGTCTGTGCCAGGCTAAAGAGGACAGAAGTGGGGCTCTATTCCTCTGGCAGCTGGTGCTGGCAGGCTGGGGCAGAGGGCATCCAGCAGACCCTCATTGGGCTGAAGGGATGCTGGGGTAGATGGGGTTCTGGCCCCACGGACCTCGGCAGAAGCCTCTGCCCTCTTGCTTTTGCCTTCCCAATCCTTTAAGTGGCAGCAACACCAGCTGCTTGCAGTTTACTCTGAGCAGCTGAGGCCTGCTTCCTGCCCCTCTGCCCCTGCCTTGGGCGCCTCCTTGTCCTGTAGGGTTCAGTGCCAGTGCGCTGCCCCAGAGCTTCCTCAGCTCCACCCACCCCCACCCCATCCCCATGTGGCTCAGGAGCTTCCCTTCCTTGCTTCCACAAGCCACTATTTTCATGACTTATTCTTTAAGTGCCCCTGTCTCCCTCCTCTGCTCTGTAAACTCATGGAGGCCAACTGCTGTCACTGGATTCTTTTCCCTAGCCTCTGATGCAGACCTGGCATTTGGTGGGTGTCCAATAAATGGCTGATGGATGTTCAAACAGGCCTCGTGCCAAAGCTAGGAGTTTATTCCTCCCTCCTTGCACCTACCTTGGGTCACCGAAGGACTCCCTTCTGCTGCAGCCCTGCTGTCACGCACCATTGTCTTTACTAGGCTTGCACTTTTCGTTGAAAGTGCCAGGAGGCAGGGCCATTCTAGTTCCGGTGTGTTCCACTGTGGTCTGGGCACCCGGCCTGCACTGTGTCTAGGATGCGCAGAACGGGTGCACGCAGAGACACGCTTGGGGCTGGGAGAGACTTGCCACTGCGGCCAGTCTGTCTTGTGAAGTCACCTGATCTCTCTGTCCTTTGGTTGGCTTCCATGATGGACTCTGCTCCTCCTGCACTGGGGAGGAGGACTAGCGTCCTGGCCATGGCAACCTCAATACTTATGGCTTGGGGAGAGCACCTGCGGGGGATGGGTTGGAGGCCACCAGTTGAGATGGGATTCAGCCCACAGCAGAATCCGGTGCAGTGAAGAGGAGCAATAGCGATGCTGGCCCCGCCCCTGGGCTGCACAGTGTCTGGGGCTGCCCCGCCCCTGTTCTAGTTACTCTCAGATACCCTGTTCACTGGCAGGCAGGACTGCCGCTTGAAAGTAAAATTCATGAAACCTAAAGTTCACCATTTTAAGCATTGTAAAAGGTACATTTTGGTGGCATTGAGTACATTCATAGCACTGCAACTGTCACCTCAACTAGATCAAGGGCATTTGTGCACATGTGCTTTGCTCGGGTAGACCCTGGGCCTCACCGTTTTAGCTGACCAGTGCTCCACGTGGGCCCCACCCCCAGCCCTGGGACACTGCCGTGGCCCCAAAAGGTAAGCCTTCACCCACTCACAGCAGTCCTCATTGTTCCCTCTACCCAGTCTCTGGGAACCACGGGTCTATTTCTCGTTTCTATAGATTTTCCTATGTTTTGTGTTCAGGCTGAGGCAGGACTGCAAGCTTAGGCTCAGCCTGGACAACTTAGCGTGACCCGGTCTCAAAAGAAAACAAGAAGGGCTGAGGATGAAGCTCAGAGTGAAGGCCTGGATTTAGGCCCCTGAGCTGCAGAAAGCAAGCAAACAAATCACATAGTGCTTGGCCTTTTGTGCTTGGCTTCTTTCATTTGCTGTGTGCTCTGGAGGACCGCACCCCACGCCCTGTGTTGGTATGGATTCCTCAGGGAGGCTGGCAGTGTTTGTCTTCTTTGACATCCTATTGGTCATGAAGATAAGTTCTGGGGTGAACAACTATGAGGTCTAGTGCCGGATTTGCCTTCAGCTCAGTGATTTGGAGTCAACTTTACCAAACCTTGGTTTCCCCTCTGTCCAGTGGGTGGTGGCCAAATCAATGTCACTGTCACAGGGCAGCTGGGATTCAGTAAGATGCTGTGCAGTGCGCCATTCAGGGCTGGTGCAAAGAAAGTGCTCATAGAAAGTGACTGTTGCCCAGCAGGAAGGCTCAGTGGTCTAAAGCACCTGCTTAGGAAAGCTTAGGTGGCTGCAGCGACTGTGGTTTGATCCCCGGCACCACATGCTGCGCCAGCCCTGCTCTCAGGGCAGGCTAAGCCAGTCATAAAAATTAAAAAAAATAATAATAAAATAAACAAACAAACTAAAGTTCTGAAACAAGAAAAAAAAATAAAAATAAAAAAACACTGCTGGGGCTGAACTCAGAGCTATACATACTAGGCTAATGCTCTATTACTGAGTTATAGCTCCAGCCCAGCTGTTAAAGTGACTGTTACTTAAGTCTCTGAGCCTCAGGGTAAGGGTGGAGCTGACCCGTGAACCCAGAGCTGTATAAAACCATATGGTTGTGGACTTCAGCATAGGCCCCTTAAACATAGTTCTGGCCTGTTCCTTTCCCCCTCTACCCAACATACTCATGATGCTCAAGGGCTCCTGCTCAGCCTCAGTTTCCCTCTCTCCACAGTGAGTATCGGGCAGCTCTGTTGGTGGCTTCCTTCCTGCTAGACCCGTAATTAAGCTCTCTTCTCCTCCCTCAGACCTACTCCGGCCTCTTCTGCGTGGTGGTCAACCCCTACAAGCACCTGCCCATCTACTCGGAGAAGATCGTGGACATGTACAAGGGCAAGAAGAGGCACGAGATGCCACCCCACATCTATGCCATCGCTGACACAGCCTACAGGAGCATGCTGCAGGGTGAGCGGGCCTGGGGTGTGGGGCCTCCTCCTCCAGGGAGCCACTGCGCGCCCTGGCCCCGCCTGTCTCCCTGCCTGAAGTTCTTGCCAGGAATGTGGAGCTTGGCAGACGGGGCTAGGGGACAGGACTGTGACTGAAAAAGGGAAAAAGCAAAAGGCCGACATCTGTGCCTGCAGCCTGGGAGGTGAGGGAAGCAGGCAGCTTGGGCAAATAAGGGCATGGGCCTGCTGGCTTGGGGCTGCTGTCTGCCCAGCCACCTGAGGCTCTGGCCAGGACAGCCATCTGGTGAGCAAGAGGACAGTGACAGCACCAGGTCTGAGCCATAAAGATCCAAGTTTGCACTGACCTCTCCCTCAGTTTCCTCATCTGTAAAAGGGGATAATAGTCTTTCTCTTGCAGCTTGTGGTAAAGCTTTCTTGTGCCAGCTTTCCCAAACATCAGAGTGTTGCACGTCACTTTCCTATGCATGTGCTACAGGCTAAGCACCCTTTATTGGAAATTGGAATATTTGCATATATACGGTGAGACGCCTCCAGCGGGGGACTCAGGTCTAAACACTAAATTCACTGTCTTCCACATGCATCTTATTTCACAAAGAGAACTTTACACAACATTTTCATAGCTTTGTGCAGGAAGCAGAGTCTCATAGCTTGGGATTTTCCACGTGTGGCCTCGTGTCCATGCTCAAAACTTCCCAGCTGTTGGATCATCAGCTGAGGGACTCAGCCTGTATTACTGCTGTTATTAATAGACTTTTTTTTTGAAGTGAGATGGTAGATGCCAACAGTAGAGTGTACAGTCCAGTTTAAAGCTGATTTTTGTATATGGCTACAGGGGCATACCCACTTCCAAACCCAGATGCGGAACATTTCTAGAGCGCTCCTTGCCTCTGCCGGCCAATGCCTCTCCCACAGCCCCGCTGTCGCTCTCCTGACTTCTCCTACCCTGTTTCTTGTTCTTGCACCTCACACAGGTGGTATGCTTATATTATTTACTTCGTGTTTTTCTCAAGCTTTTCCCTTCCACTGTCTGCTTCAGGTGAAGCAGCACACCACATTGATTAAGATAAGTTGAACTTTTAGACTTTAAGGATGTTTGAAACCAAGCTTCCTGGGTCCAAACCCCAGCTCCACCGTTCGTAGGCTGAGAGGGCTTGGAAAGGCCGTGGGGCCTCTCTCCACTGCCCTTTTCTCCTCTGTCAAAGAGATTTTGAGCCCTTGAACCAGGATGTGAGAAGGAGGTGGCCCCTTGAGGGGTGTCTGGTACTTGGTGAAAACTCAGGAAGTATGAACTAGCAGAGGCTGAACATTCCTAATTCAAAAATCCAACATCCAAAGTGTTTTAAGAGCTGAAAACTTTCAGCCTCACCATGATGCCCTGTGGCAGAGGCTCAAGGTTGACAGCTCCAGGGTTAATCAGAGCAGCAGCACAATATCAGGCTTCTTTGGAATTTTTTGTTGTTTCTTTCTCATGGTTGTAAGGTGATCACTAGAGATCCAGACATCACGTTTTCATGTAATAATATTTAAAAGCATGAAAGACATAGAGTTGGGCTCTTTCCTCTGTCTCTCTCTTTCACAGCAGGGAAGAACTTGGTCATGTGGCAACCCCTACACCAATGACTAAGAAAGGGGACTGGCATGCTTGCAACTGCTTTGGATATCAGGCTCTTTTCTGGAGCTAAGAGAGGTTGCACTAGGCATATTTTATCTGAACCTAAGTGAAGGAGAACGGGGAAGTGACAGCTAGGTAAGCCTCACTATAGTGCTTTGAAAATATATTTGTAACTTTTAACACCTTTAATGTTAGCTAGGTGTGGAGGCACACACTAGAAATCTCAATGCTCTGGAGGCTGAGGTAGGAGGAGTTTGCAGGTTGAGTCTAGCCTGGGCAAATAAGCAGTTTGGTGAGCCCTCTCTCAAAATGACAAAAACAAAAAGCAACATAAGTATAAAAAGACTGAGGATGTAGCTCAGTGTGAAGCCATGGGCTTAACCACCAGTACTAAAAAAAAGTCCTTATACATTCAGTACAGAAAAATTTAAACCTATATTTAACACACAAGAAGAAATGCCACACTGTTATTCTGTTACTTGCCTGATCTGGTCACTACCAGGGACTTTTGCTCTGCAGCTCTTGCTGCACCAGGGGAGCTGAATGGCTGAAACTGCCTGCAAATAACTGAGAAAAAGATCACTTAGAAGAGACACCAGGGTTTTGCCATCTGGACAGCAAGAGGGCAAAGGGACGGGTGTGACCGGCCTGAAAAATGTCAGATGCATTAACAATACAGGTGGACTTCACATTTCAAGTATAGGATGAATTTGGTTGAAGTTGAAAATCTAGTAGGGCCTAATTCTTTTTTTTTTTTTTTTTTTTTTTTTTTTTTTTTTTTTTTTTTTTTTTTTTTTTTTTTTTTTTTTTTTTTTTGTGCTTTTAAAGAGAAAGCAAAATAAAATAAAATTTCAAAACGCAATAATAGGAAGGTAACAGTGGTTAATGCATTGCATATTGTTATCTTTAAGTACTCAAAGAACAAGATATAGACACTTGTCCAAACAATATTAGCACAAACCGTTTTTCATGAGCTAAGTAATTAGTAGTATAACTACTATAATTAGTAGTATACAATTGTGTGTGCATGTGTGCGTGTGTGTGTGTGTATATATATATATATATATATATATATATATATATATATATATTTGCTACTCCCTACTTTGCTCCTTCCCCCATTCCAGTTTCTCTTTCCTTTTGAATAGTTTCTTCCTATTTTATGATATTTATTATACATTTTGGATCTTATTTACTTGGAAGACACTATAATGTTAGCACTTGTGCATCTGGTTTATTTCACTTCTGAGTATGGTCTCAAGTTGTATCCATTTACCCATGAAAGACTCAAGTTTATCCTTCTTTATGGCTAAGTAATACTCCATTGTATAAAAAAGACCACTTTTTTAATCCATTTCTCAGTTGATGGGCATTTGGTTGTTTCCAAGATCTAGCTATTACAAATTGTGTTGCTATAAACATGGGTACACATATATTGCTATTGTGTGATATTCTTAATTCTTTGGGGAAGATATCCAGAAGGTGAATAGCTGGGCCAAACGAGATCTGCAGTGCTAGCTTCTTCAGAAATCTCCACACTGACTTTCACAGTGGCTGCACCAGTCTGCACCCCCACTGACAGTGAAGGGTTCCTTTACCCCCACTGCCCCTCCAGCATTTGTTATTGGTTGATTTCCTGATAACGTCATTCTTTCTGGGGTGAGATGGAATCTCACTGTTGTAAATTACATCTCCTGAATGGCGACCAATGTTGAACATTTTTCATATATTTATTCACTGTTTATATTTCTTCATCTGAGAAGTGTGTATTCCTCTCAGATGCTCAGTTTTAGATTAAATCTTTAAATTTGGGAGGTCTGCTTTTTGTTTTTAGTTCTTTTATACGTTCTTGATAATGATCCTTTGTCTGAAGAGCAGCTGGCAAACATTTTTCCACATTGTAGGTTGTTTCTTCACTGCTGGTGGTTTCCCTTGCTGTCAAAAGTTTTTTAATAGAATGAGATCCCAGCTGTTGATTCTTTGTGGTAGTTCCTGCTCCATAAGTATTATATCCATAAAGTATCTGCCTACACAAATGTCTTCAAGACATTCTAATTTCCAGAAGATTTAATATTTCTGTTTTAATATTTAGACCTTTGATCCATTGCAAGTTTAGCTTAGTGCATAGTGAAGGATATGGGTCCAATTTTAATCTTCAGCATGTGCAAAGCCAGTTTTTCTGACACCACTTATTAAAGAGGTGGTCTTTCTTCCAGGGACTGTGTCTGGCACCTTTGTCAAAGACAAGGCAGCTGGGTATGTCTGGAATTATTTCTGCATCTTCTAGTCTGTTTCGTCGATCTTTGGGTCTGGTTTGTTGTTGTTGTTGTTCTTGTTGTCGTTGTTTTTCCTCCATTGGCTGGGACCATGATGTTTTTATCACAGTAGATTTTTATGGTATAATTTCAAGTCAGGGGTTGTGATGCCCCCCGCCTTGCCTTCATTGCCCAGAATTGTCTTTGCTATTGTGGGTCTCTGGGGGTTTTGTTTGTTTGTTTGTTTTTAGGGACTGGGGCTCAGACTCATAACCTTGCACTTGCCAGGCAAGCATTTGTGCCACGGAACTATCTCCTTGGCCCCTGTAGGTCTCTTCTGGTTCCAAATGAATTTTAGGATGTTTTCTCTATTTCTGAGAGGTACATTTTTGGAATTTTGATCAGAATTGCATTAAATCTATATAACACTTTGGAAAGTATGGCCATTTTCACTATATTGGTTCTTTACCCAAGAGCAAGGGATATCTTTCCATTTTCTGATATCCTTTTCAATATCTTTTTCAGATTGCCATAGTTTTCAATGGCAATTGAAATTTTACAGAATTGTTAGACTGATTCCTAGGCCTATCATTCTTTCTTTCTTTCTTTCTTTCTTTCTTACTTTCTTTCTTCCTTCCTTCCTTCCTTCCTTCCTTCCTTCCTTCCTTCCTTCCTTCTTTCCTTCTCTCCTTCTTTCCTTTCTTTTGGATGCAATTGTAAAAGATGTTGTTTCCCTAATTTCTCTCAGTTTGTTATATGTGTACAGGAAGGCTATTGATTTTTGAGTGTTGACGTTGTAACTAGCTATGCTACTGAATTTTCTTATTAAATCTAACCTTTTTTAGTGGACTTTTGAGAGTCATCTATGTTGAGTATCATGTCATCTGCAAATAATGATGATTTAACTTCTTCCTTCCCTACCCTTATTTCTTTTCTTTCTTTCTCTTGTATAACTGCTCTAGCTAAAGTTTCTAGGACTATGTTGAATAAGACTGGAAAGAGTGGACCTCCTTTTGTTCCTGACCTTAGAGTGAAAGTTTTCAGTTTTTATCCATTTAACATAATGTTGGCTGTTCTTTTATCATAATTGGCTTATATCATACTGAGATAAAGTTCCAGTGTTCTTTAGGGTTTATATCATGACCTTGTTTAAAAAAAAAAAAAGTTCTTTCTGCATCCATTGAGATAATCATATGATTTTTGTCCTTGGTTGTATTAATATGGTGTATTACATTTATTGATTTATATGTGTTGAACCATTCCTACATCCCTAAGATGAATCCAACTTGGCCATGGTGTATATAGAGTTCTTGATAATTTGTTGCATTCTGTTTGCCAGTATCTTATCCAGGATTTTTCCATCTATGTTTATAAGGGAGATTGCCCTATAGCTCTCTTTCTTAGTTTCGTCCATTTCCGGTCTTAGTGTCAGGGTAATATTTGCCTCCAGGAATAAATTTTGAATTTCATTAAAGAGTTTGAGGGGCTGGGGAGATAGCTCAAGGGCACAAGTGCCTGCTTCACAAGTGCAAGGTCCTGAGTTTGATCCCCGGTTCTGGAAAAAAAAAAAAAAAAAAAAAAAAGAGTTTGAGAAGCCGTGGTGTCATGACTTTTGATTTCTTGTAGAATTCAGTGAATTCATTGAGGACTGGGCTTTTCCTTTCAGCTTTCAGAATTCACATGTATCTAGGAATGTGTCCATTTCTTCTGCATTTTCCATTTTATTAAAATAGAAGTTCTCAGAGTAGGTGTAGTGGATTGTCTGGATTTCTCCACAGTCCATTGAGATTTCACCCTTTTCATTCCTCATTGTGTGGGCTTGAATCTTTCCTTTTTTGGATAAGTTTGGATAAGGGTTTATCAATCTTAACTAATCTCTCAAAGAATCAACTCTTCAATTCAATGATTCTTTTTATTGTTTTCTTAGTCTCCAGTGTATTAATTTTTGCTCTGATCTTTATATGTTCTTCCCTTGTAGGAGCTTTTGGCTTAGCCAGCTCTTCTTTTTCTAGAGGTTGGAGCTTACCCTTAAGTTGTTTATTTACATGTGCTCTATTTTCTTCATATGGGTATTCAGTGCTATAAATTTACCTCTTAGGACTGCTTTTGTTGTGTCCCATAAGTTCCAGTATGCTGTACTGTCATTATCATTTAATTGTAGAAACTCTCATTTCTCCTTAAATCTCATCTGTGATTCATTGGTTGTTCAGGAGGATGTTATTTACTTTCCATGTGTTTATGAAGTTCTTGTGGTTTCTTTTGCCATTGATTTCCAATTTCATTGCATTATGATTGATAATACATATGCAATAATTTCAATTCCTTTGCATTTACTTAAGCATGTTCCGTGAGCTAGTATGTGGTCTATTTTGGAAAGCATTGCATAGACTTTTGTCTGGATTCCAGTCGCATGGAGAATTATTTGCCATCTTTTGACTTTAAGTCTATTAATTGCTTTTTGAATTAAACTCAAACTTGCACTGATCCTCCTGCCTCAGCCTCCCAAGTGCTGGGATTACAGGTATGCTCCATCATGCCCAGCTTGTGGTATATTGTTGAGTCATGATTTCTGGTCCATTTTGCCAGATTGGCTAATTGAGACCATTAACTTTGATGGTTATAGATGACATGTACTGATTTAACCTTGTAATGTTATTTTCCTATTGTTGTCTCCCTCTGTTCAGCCATTTTCCTTGTCTGTTGGATTCCTTCTAGTGAGGTTCGTGGACTTGGAGTCTCTCTTAGTTCTTTCTAGAACATCTTTCAAGACTTTTTGGAGTATTGGCTCAGTGGTCATAAATTTCCTCAGCTATTCTTTGTCATGGAAGTATCTTATATCTCTGTTAGATTTGAAAAATAGTTTTATAGGATACTTCAATCTGATTGAAGGGTGTTTTTCTTAGAGCTTAAAGCTCTGTATTACTTCAGGGTGTGTAGACAGAAGTCAGATGTGATTCTGATGGGCTTTCCTTCATAGACAACTTGTTTGTTTTTTTCTTAACATTCTATTCTTGTGCTGAAATTCTTGAATCATGATTAGGATATTCCTGGATATAAATTTTTTTGTCATGACTAGAGTTCTATATGTCTCACTTAACTGTATGTCAAATTCCTTTTCTCTACCAGGGAAGATTTTTGCCATGATGCTTTGAAGTATTTTGGTTGTTTTGTTTTATATCATTTGTGCTGTCTCCAGCTTTTTTTTTTTTTTTTTTTTTTTTTTTTTTTTTTTTTTTTTTTTTTTTTTATCAATTCCAGTCCATCTTAAGTTATTTTTGTTTGATTCATCTAGCCCCTGCTGGATTGATTTCTCATGGGTCCCTTGCTTTTTCGTTTGTTTGTTTTTGTTTTTAAATTTGTTTTCATGATTGCTAACCCCAAGCCTATTTTCTATATTTGAGATCCTTTCTCTTATGGCTTACTCTGCTATGGATACTTGTAGTAGTATTTTCATTCTCCTGCATATTTGCTTGAATTTACTTGATAGGTTTCATTTCTTCCTATGCTGAGCACTCATGGCTTCCATAATTTTCTTAATCTCCTCTATTTTGTTGTTGTTGTTGGTATCTATCACTAAGCATGGTTTTCATT
The DNA here is from genome assembly GCA_004027025.1 of Myocastor coypus. NCBI lineage: Eukaryota > Metazoa > Chordata > Mammalia > Rodentia > Myocastoridae > Myocastor > Myocastor coypus. Next base: position 44,549 of record PVJA010000363.1, on the reverse strand, counting down.
ACAGACACCATCTCCAGAGAAATTATTTCTGATTTGATTTTTTCTAGAGCCTCATTTAATTGCTTTGTTATTATCACTTTGGAGGGGAAGGTGGGTGGCTTTCAGGCTCTCCCACCTCATTGCCCCCTGGGTTTGACTTTGATAAACTGGATGTCTAGGGCTGCTTCTTATTTAAGTTCTCTCTCTCTCTCTCTCACTCTCTCTCTCTCTCTCTCTCTCTCTCTCTCTCTCTCTCTCTCTGTTTCTGTTTTAATTCTTGTGGAAATGCTTATAAATTGCCTTGGTGAGTTGCTTTATTGCTAGTATTTAAAATCCTTAGGAAATGACCACTTCTCTGAGGTATCTTTCAAGTGTAGCTGTGTTTGGAGACTGCTACAAGATTCTACCTCAGCAATCACCACTAGCTAGTGCAGTCCTTCCTGTCCACCTCTCCCCTCCATTGCTGTGTCTCTCTGTAGAGGCTGCTGGGCTTGCCAGAAGTCACCAAGTTTGTGCTAGTCCTCTTGGGCAAGGAGTCCCATCTCAAGGACAGCATCCACTACCTACGTGTTTGTTGAAATTTCTCTCTTCACTTTCTCCACGAGCTTCAACTCATACCTCAGACCCTTCCTGGGCCCAGGGAATGCACTTTCTTTCCCCCTACTGCATTCCAGGGTCTGGAGGGTAGCACTCAGAAAGGGCCTGTCTCTGCTGCTTGCCACCCTCCCATCTTGGTGCCTCCTCAGTGCTAATTCTTCAGTTTAACTCAGGGTTGATTTTTTGCTTAATTATTTTTGACAAAATAATACAAAAGAGCATAATATTTTCCACTTTGTGCTTGTCCTCTGTATTTCAGGCTGATGAGGGCAATTCTTGCTGATGTCTGAGAGCTGACTGGTTTGCCTGAGGGTTTCTGTTACTTGGGTGCTGAGCAGTCTCGCCAGAGCTCCTTCTATTGTTACTGTAGTTCTACAGCTCATAAAAAATTGTTTACAACTTTTAGAAGTGTTTACAGCTCACAATAAGCTTTGCAGCAGAGGTAGACCAACAAATCAAGGAATACTGGGTTTTAGAAATGAGTCTATAGCTTTATCCATGCTGGTGGGCTTGGTTAGGATCCTTCACCAAAGATTCAAACTCCTAACCCTCAGGGAGCAGGATTTTTATACGATTTACAACCAACTAGGAGGCACAAGAACAGAACATATATCATTAATTGATTAGACAGAAAGTTACACTGAATTTCACCTTCTTAGCATACAACTAAGTAAATTACAGGTTGAGTGACTGATCAAGAAAGTTGCACTGAGTTCTACCTTCTCAGCATACGGTGGAGAAAGGAGTTAGAGGTTACATCAGTTTGGGAAAAACAGAAACTTAACAGAGAACAAAAGGCTTATTGAAGGCTGAAAGAGGGATTGGGGGCGCCTGTCTGGGAGCAAGTGTTTGTTCTGCTTTACCATCATTTATGATGGCTCTTCAATACTGTTTCTTCTGCTGCTCTTGCTGCTGCTGCTGCTGCTCCTGCCCCTCTTCCCTCCACCTCCTTCTCCTCCAGTTCCTCTTCTTCTTCTCCCTCTCCTCTTCTTTCTCTGCTCTTCCTCTTCCTTCTCCTGAGAATTGACTCAGGGCCTTTACATAGAGCTACATCTCCAGCCCTTTTTTAAAAATTTGAAACAGGATATCATTAAATCCCTAAATTCCCTAGGGACTTATGATCCTCCTGCCTCAGCCTCCCAGAGTGCTGGTATCCTGGGCTTGTACCCCCACACCTGGCTTGACCTGACTCTTTTCTCATGACCTTTCCAGAAGTGCTGACTCTGAGAAATGCTGTGCCTCACTTAGCAGAGCAGCTTTGTCGCCTTGTGCTGTGTCACGACATGGATGTTGGCACCAGTGGTCCACAGGGGACGCCATGGACGTGGTGGCAGTGGTGCAGCCCAGAGGAGATGCAGAGGGTCTGATGCCCTGTGCCACCAGTGCACGGGGCAGTACTCTGATGACTTCTGCTCTCCTAGACAATTCCTTACTTGGACCAAGATCCTCAATGACATGACCAGGACCCCTGTGTGAACGTGTCATTTATCCTGGGCTTTGTGTATAACCACAAAAGTATGCAGTCAGCTCTTTAAAAGTACTTAGAATTGTTCAGTGGGCATTTCTCAAACCCTACAAGCAACTACATCCAGAGAAGAGATGCTATTCATTTAACTTAAATATTAACCATCAGCTTCATCCACTTTGGCAGTATCCTTTTCTGTCATTTGCTTTCAACTGGGACTCAAAACAGACAAAAACACTAGTTGGGCCCAGTGTGATACACCTGAATCCTAGTGGTCTGGAAATCTGAGGCAGGAGGATTAGAATTTCAAGCCCAGACTCTTGGTGATGCTGACTTAGTGAGATCATGTTTTAAAATAAATAAAAAGGGCTGGGATGTAGTTCAGTGCAAAACTCCTGACCCAGTCTGTGATCATATCAGGGAATGTCTCTGAGTTCTGTTATTAAGGTGTTTGGACAAGATCACACTGACCTTACCATCTTGTTGAAGAGGCAAAGCTAGCAGGCTCGGCTGCCTCCTCCAGCCTGGGGAGTCCTCTATGGAACAAGACAGGGCATGAGAAGGCAGCGCTGGGGAGGCATGGGTAACACACATGCACGGAATGAGGATGAAACATTTAGTTGTGTTTCTTGGGCCCTGTGCAAGCATGTGGGAGGTCCTGGGAAAACACAGTTTATGATATCCTACCTCCAAGAAGAAGTCAAGCCTCTTGGGGCCAGGGACAAGGGAAATAAGCATTTAGAAATACATCTTACATATGTACACGTATATATTATAGCAGATTTTCACTTAGATTCCCCCATGCTTTTTTATTTCTTTTGGAAAGTAACTTTTCCCTTTAACCCTTGTGCCTTAGGCCTTTAGTTGGCCTCTTTAGAGATAATCATGGTCTATAGTTCATTAAACATCTGCACTAGGCAGCTTGTTGCTATGACAACATGCTGCATAAAAACAGCTTAAAGGGAGCAACATGACTTTGGCCCCTGGTTTCGGAGGCTTCAATCTGTGGCCAATTCCATCACTTTTAGCCCAAACACCATGGCAGAAGGGTGTGGCTTGGACACTCTACACCCTTATGGCTTCTTTTTTTTTTTTGGCTTTTTTGAGACAGGGTCTCACTGTGCAGTTCAGGCTGGCTTTGAGCTCACTTTTGTAGCCCAGGCTGGTCTCGAACTCGCAGCGATCCTCCTGCCTCAGCCTCCCAAGTGCTGGGATTACAGGCGTGAGCCACCACGCCCGGCATGGCTTCTAAGAAACAGAGAAAAAAAGAGAATCAGGACAAGAAAATTCCCTTCCAAGTTATGCCCCCATTGACCCACTTCCTCCAGCTAGAGTTAGCTCCTAAGAGCACATTAAACTATGAGCTCATCAGTGAGGTTGATCTCTTCTTAATATACCTGCATGTACAAAGGGGGCCATACAGTATACAGAAGGACATATATGAATTTTTTTCCTCTTTGAACATGAATTGTCTCTACCTGAGCCTGCTGGCCTGGCCCTAGTCCTCTCTGACTGCTACCTGTCATGTGAGCTCTCCCTGACGCTTGAGTTCCTTGTCTCCTAGCAACCATGTCTTCCTCTTCCTCAGTTTACTCTCCTGCTTAAGTGGCACCTTCTCCAGTAGATTCTCAGGAAAGGATGTTTGTCATCCTGAGGCATGGTGATCTTGCCTACTGCTCCTCTAATGCTAAAAGGGTAATTAGTTGGGTTTCAAATTTTAGGCAAGAAATTACTTTCTTTCAGGATTCATACGGCATTGCTTTGTTGCCTGTTATCTTCGGTTTTATTCTGGGGACAGTAAAACATAGTGTTCTTGAGAAGGTTGAGGCAAGAGGATCACAAGTTGGAGCCCAGCCTCCAATTTAACAAGACGCTGTTCTAAATTTTTTTTTAAAAAAATTAAAAAAGGGAGCTGGGGAGATAGCTCAGGGGAACAAGTGCCTGCCTGGAAAGTGCAAAGTCCTGAGTTCAATCCCCAGTCCTGAAAAAAATAAAAATAAAAAAGAAACTAGGAATGTAGCTCAGTATGAAGACACTGAGATCTTATCCCAGTACTGGAAAACAAAAAGCAGAAACAAGCTCCTAATGTGTTCCTGATCCTTTGTGTGTTGCCAGTTTTAAATTTTTTCCCCTTTCAAAGTTTGACCTTTCTTTGTCTCTCTCTCTCTTTACAATGACGGGACCTGCTTTAGGTCTGTTTTCATCTCTGTTTCTGGAGACTTAGTGGGTACTTTGCAATTTCCTCCGATGGAAATTCTCCATGCCTTCTTCTTCAACTTACCTTGAGGATGGTGGGCTGCTCTTCTGTGTTCAGGGCTTTATAGAATGAAGTCAAGACCTTTAAAATTAAGCCCCACAATTATTCGATACCTGCATACATCATCCAAAATGAAAGCAATATTAAATTACAAAGGAAGGAAGGCCTATAGAGTTTTGACTTTTCTTATAATGTTTGCCTCTAGCTATGTGTACATGGCATGTTGGAACTCCAACCACAAGACTAGGATTTTTTTTCTTTTTATGTATTTGGTACCCAGTCTCACTACACACCAGGGACTCCTGGTGATCCTCCTATCTCAGCCTCCCCAGCACTGGGATTACAGGGATGCACCACCATGGCCAGTCTCAGTGGCAAGCCCAGCATGCCCGGGAGCAGGACTGGTGCAGCATGTGGTGCCGGGATTGAACCCTGGTCTCTACACTTGCCTAAGCAGGCACTTAGTCCACTTAGTCCACTGAGCTATCTCACTGGCCCTAGAAGCAGGTATTCTGAGCTCTCTTGATGGCTGGGGAAACTGAAATCAGACAAATAGAGAACTTGTAGAAGGTCAGATAAGTGCCAGAGCAGAATTTGAACTTGGTGTGTCCAGTGCCTATGCCTTATGCAGTCATGCAGCAGCACTGAGCCCCTGAACCTGCTCACACCCAGGCCCAGACCTGTGCAAGGCTAGTCCTGCAGGCCCCACTTCTAGCATTTCTCGATGCTAAAGGCTCAGAGCTTGGGCAGCTGTGGGGCAGCTCAGTTAATATGATGGTGTGGACAAAGCTCTGAGGCTTGCAGACAACCCCCCTCTGGTTCCTTCCCTCCTGTCCTCTCCAGGGCTCAGACCTACTGACCTTGGGCATACATGTCTGGCCTTGCTTCACTGGGAGTGCTCTGTCACCACCTTGTTAGCCACTCTCAGGGGATTAAAGAGAACCAGCCCCTGTGGCTCTTGGCAGAGCCCTCTCCGAGCTCAGGGGGGCTGAGTACAGGGTGAACCAAACCATTGCAGGCTGGTGGGTTCTGACCTCATTGTGTCTGCCATTGAGGTTGGCACATTGTCAGGGGCCACTCTGTGATGGAGGCAGAGAAGGAGGCATGCTGCCAGGTCCTGGGCTCCAGGCTCCATAAAACCTGCATCTCTTAGCCCTTGTGAGCCTCCATTTGATAAACAATAGAAACTGAGGCTCCAAATCCAGTGATTTGGCCTCAAGATGCAGAGCGAATACTGCTACCCTGGGAACATTTTCTCTTTCCTTTGAAGCAGCATGACAGGTTAGGAGAGCACTGCTGTTCCATTTCACAGAAGGCAAAACTAAGGCCCTACTGGGGAGGTTGCTTTAAGCGCTCGCCTGGCAAGTGCAAGGACCACAGTTTGATCCCCAGTACAGGATGCCATGCTGGCCCCCATGGAGCTGGTTACCAAAGTTTGGCATGGTGGCACACGCTTGTAATCCCAGTGCTGAGGAGGCTGAGACAGGAGGATCACTATGAGTCTGAACTATGTAGCCAGACCCTGCATCAAATCAATAAATTTTTTAAAATCCACAAAAACAAATAAGTGAAATGTGTTCAGGCTGCTATAACAGAGCAGTGGCCTACAGACAGCAGAAAGTTGTTTCCCACTGACCTAGAGGCCAGGAAGGCCCAAGCCAAGGTGCCAGCAGGCTTGATGCGTGGTGAGAGCCAACTTCCTGATGCACGGACACTGTGTCCTCAGATGGAGAAGCAGAGCATGAGCTCCTGCAGGTGCCGCTTGTGGAGTGCTCATCCTGCATGTGGCCTGGTCACCTTCCCACCCCCTTGTGCCATCACCTTCAGGGAGAGAATTTCAACATGTGTATTTGAGGGAAACATAGACACACAGAGCACAGCGTCCCAGGAGAGGGGCCGAACTTGGCTTTACACGCTGCCCTCCATTCAGAATCACCCATAGCATAGCCCTGGATTGCTGTTTAAAGAACGGCCACCACAATAATGATAACAAAGATGATGCTAACTGCAGTCATTAAGCTCAGAGACCTGCTGTGGGTAACCTTAAGCTTCTTCTGAATCCAGTTTCATAATATCATTTTTGTGTCCTTGAAAGGCCTGCATTTTTATCTGGTATCCTGGCAAAGAAATAGGCTCTGGGAGGCCCAGGTGGTTCCCAAGGGGGTGGGGCTAGACGGGACTCCAAGTTGTCTGGCTCCACAAAGGGTGTGGCCGCACTGCCTCTTGCCCTGGGACATCCTGTGGTGGCTCTCTGTTCTGGCCTGGCCTGGATAGAGGTGGCTGTGGCAGCAGGTCGGGCCAATGACTCAGTCTTAATGCTGGGAGTAGCTGGTGGGCACTTCTCTTAGCTCAGGTTGCTACAACAAATTCCCATATGTTGTATGATTTAGAAACCGGACAGACAGCTCACAGCTCTAGACACTGGGAAGTCCAAGGTCCTCTGTGGCTGGGCTCTGGTAAGGCCCCCTTCCTAACAGATGGTGGCTTCTGGCTATGTCCTCACATGGTGGAAGGGTCTAGGAAGCTCTCCGGGGTCTCTTCTAGAGGAGCACTTATCCTGTGTGGAAGGCGCAAGCCTTCCTCACCCAGTTACCTTCTGAAGACCTTCCCTCCTAACACCGTCATCTTCATGCTTAGGTTTTCCCTGTTAGTGTCGGAGGGGGGTCACAGACATTCAGGCCATAGCACCGCTCAGATTTGTCATCCTTTGGTACCATGGTATCTTTCTGGGGCAGGAGAGAACAAAGGAGAATTAATTAACAATAAAAAGTAATAAATCTTGAGTTGAATAAGCAGACATACTTAACAGTGTGGCTTTGGGAGGCTCCAGCCAGTGCTTGGCAATGTGTCCCTGAAGGAATAGGGTGAAAATGTGTTATCCTAGCTCAGAGGGGACCTGGCTGCCCACCCCTTGTTCACTCAGTAGTTCAGCTGTGGACCCACTGTGTGCCCAGCAATGACTGAGGCACTATCTAGTGGGGGAATACTAACCAGGTTATCTTACTAATATTAGGTATGATGAAAATATATGGTGAACGCTAATTTTTTAAAAATGTATTATAATAAAAGAAACATTGCCATGAGCCCCTTCCCAGTGCTCTCTCTCACTTGGAACAACTTGCCCTGTCCTTGTTGCTACTTTCTGAAGTAGTTCTGGAAGTCCTCTTTTGGGAATAAGTTTATAAGGTGTGATAAAAAAATATAGTGAATGTGGCTGCTGGGTGCCACCCAATGGAAAGGCAGCTCAGAAACACCACGGCGTGTCTTCATCCACTTCATTCACCAGACCTGGCATCTAATGACGTCTGGCCCTTCTCCAAAGTCAATATGACCATGAAAGGTCAATGTTTTTTATCAGTTTGGGACAGTGAGGCCGCTACAGCAGTACAACTGAAGATACGAAAAGAGGCCATCAGAATTGCTTCAGACAGGGGTAGGAACTACAGGGTAAATACATTTAAAACTAGGGGGACTATTTGAGGGAGATTAATGTCAAAGTGTCTTTTACCATAAATTTTTTAAAAATGTAAACATTCATCATGTTTTGGTGCATCTCACAGCTGTCTCCTGAGAGGTGGTCCAGGCAGCTGGGAGGTAGACCCTGGGCCTATCCTTGGCTGAGAGGGGAGGCCTCCTGGAGAGATGTGAGCTTAACTAGGGCACCTACTCAGGCACGTGGAGGGTTGCTGGGGCTGGAGCAGGAAGCAGGGAAGACACAGGATGTGGGAGCTGAGGCCTGAGAGGCCATGAGGAGAACCCTGTTCTTCCTGTAACCCCAGCCCCTCTGATGCAGGAAGGAAAACTGGTCTTTTAACCTGAAAAACACTTGGACAAGTTCGTGTTCTCTAAAACCGAAGAATGAATTTTAGGAACGAGGTACAGGTTTAGAATAGAAAATTTATTGGGAAAGAAAGCTTCTGTCCAAGAGGGGAACAGAAGGGGGATCCCAGTGGGACCCCGAAATTGTCTTTCTTTACAGGTCTTATAGGTCAAAGCCATGTGATAAGGCAGGCCTAAGGTGAAACTAGGGGAACTTGCTTAGGTGGTCATGAGATGGGGCAAAGTCATGGTCTATCAATGAGATTACAAGCATCACTGTTCAGGTAAAATTGATCAAATCAGGAGCAAATTGGGAAGCAAGTCCCATAGCAATCAACCGGGCATGAATATGGAATAAGAGTTCTTTCTGTTGGGGGTTGAGTTTCTGGCTCTTTTAGGGTGATGATACTCATTTAGAATATCAATCCCTGCTACTTAACTTTAAGTGAGTGGGCAGCTGCATTTCTTTACTCTTTTATTTCAAGGTCTGGCCTGCAGGTGCCTGTCCCTTGCAAAACTGCATAGTCAAGTTGCTTTGCATATTGTCCTGGAGGGCCTGGCCCTATCTGACTGCCTATATTTCTATCTAATTTGGCTGCCTACAACACCTCCCCTGAGCAGTTGCACTTTGAAAAGGCCAAGCCTCCTGTGGACTTGGAGAAAGCCTCTGGGGTCCCTCCTCCCACCCAGTACTGTGGCTGTTCTGGGGATTGTGTTGGTTAACTTGAACAGTGCCAAATGTGGTGCCTGGTCAGAGCAGGTGCCTCATGGGTTGGGTATCATCTGCCCTGTGCCTCTGTGGAGCATGCACCCTGGGACAAGCCCCACCCACCTGACAAGGGAGGGTCTGAACCCAGGTGCACCTTCCATGCACAGACAAGGCTCTGTCCCTCCACCCTCAGGTGCCAGGGACCCTGCAGGGATGCGAGCTTGGCACCCCCTGTCTTCTGGGGCCCAAGGTAGCCTGGCATGAGAAGGGAGGAGGGGCAGCAGCAAGCTCCAGCCTGTTCTCGGCCCATCTTGCTTTTCTCCTTTTATGGTCAGCCTAAGCTGCTGCTGCCCAGCCAGAGACAGCCAGCCTGTGCTTTGGATTGGCCCAAACAGCCAGGCCAGGGGGAGCAGGAACCTCTGGAGAGGCCTTGGCTGCTGTGTCACCCTGGGGAGGAGCCAGCAAAATCCTTATCTTCTTGTAAATCCACCCCAGAGATGGGCACACTGGGCCAGAGCCCAGCCAGGGAGGAGGAGGCAGGAGAGAGGCCTGCTTCAGGGTAGGGAAGGTGATCCCAGCCCCAGGCCTTGGATGAGGAGCTAAGCTGGACGGAGGCTAGGAAAGGTCACTGTCCCTGCTGCAAACCTCCATGTGGGTCCTGGACTGTGTTCTCACCCACCTCTGCACACCTGGGCCACAGACCCTGCTTGGAATGCTCTGCTATGGCCTGTCCCCAAGGACTCCTAGTGCAGTTCCTGGAAAGAGCAAGCAAATTTAATTAGCAAGCTTCAGAGGGCATCTAGGAGGCTGGCGGCACTGGAACAGGAAGGAGGGAAAGCGCGGAAGTCAAGAGGGGAGCATTGGGCATCTGTCAGTCAGGCAGGCCATGGCATGAGATCTCAAAAGCAAGGAGGGGGCGGGGAGGGGAAGCCCGGCCGGTATAGGGCTCAGGGCTCTGTTACTGAATGAATACATCTTGTGACATACAGAGTACATACTTTCCTTCAGAGCAAGCAACTTCCTCAGCAGCACGATGCTCAAGGGTAGTTCTGGGCTCTCAGAACCAGGCCGAAAACTCTTGACCTCCAGGAGCTCAGGGGTGACCAGGGAAAGCACTGAAAAGAGTTGAAGGGCAGATTGTGGTGGCATGTAGGCTGAGCCAGGAAGAGCACAACTTCTAGTCCAACCTGGACAACTTCATGATTCAGCAAAACCCAGTTTTAAAATAAAAGAAGGAATGGGGATGTAGCTCAATATGAAGGCCTTGGTTCAACTCCCAGGGCCAAGGAAAAAGTCTGACACTGGTAGAAACAGATAGGCTTATCTGAAGCTTAACAGCTCAAATCTCTTGACTAAAAGGTATTAAAAATAACGTGTTTGTTTTAAATTTAATTTTTTTTCTTGTTTTAGAACTTTTGTTTGTTTATTTATTTATTTTTATGGCCGGCTCAGCCTGCCCTAAGGGCAGGGCTGGCGCAGCATGTGGTGCCAGGATTCGAACCGCAGTCCCTGAAGCCACCTAAGCTTTCCTAAGCAGGCGCTTTAGACCACTGAGCCATCCTGCTGGGCCCCCAAAATAACATGTTTTTTAAAGCTTCTATAATTTATATGTCAGCATCAATTTTAAGAGTAAAATTCACTGATTATTAGTGAGCCTACAGATTTGAAGCCATTAATACAGTCTAATTTTCTTTCTTCTTCTTTTTTTTTTTAAGAATTTTATTTATTTTATTTATTTATTTATTTTTTTCTTGTTTTAGAATCTTTGTTTATTCACTCATTTTTATGGCCGGCTCAGCCCGCCCCAAGGGCAGGGCTGGCACAGCATGTGGTGCCGGGGATCGAACTGCGGTCCCTGAAGCCACCCAAGCTTTCCCAAGCAGGGGCTTTAGACCACTGAGCCATCCTGCCAGGCCCCATAATACAGTCTAATTTTCTATGTCCTTCCACCCATAACAATGTGCCCCTTTATAGTCACCCATACTCCCACCCTACCCTGAAGGCACCCACTGATCTAGTCTACTTTATGGCCAATTCAGGTAGACAGAGGCATGGACTTTGTACCACTTGATGAGTGTTCTGGGTGTCTGCACTGAGCTACATTCTGACCCTTTTTTAGGTTAGGTTACTAATGCTGGGTTCATACTTTCAATCCTCCTGCTTCAGCCTCTCAGAGTGCTAGGATTACAAGTGTCACCACCACACTCATGAATGGCCTCTTTTACTTAGTATGTGGTGATTCCAAGGGCCATCTGCTCTGTGGCATGTGTCACACATCAGTCCTTTCTAGGACTGGGATCCCACTGCATGAGTATGACACCTTGTGCTTATCTATTTGTCAGCTGATGGGCATTTGAGTTATTTCTGCTTTGCAGCTATAGTGACTAAGGTAAAGCAGCCCAATTTTTATGAATTTGGACAATAAAAACACTACATGCCATATCAGGAACAAGATCACCATTGCCATTCCATGTTACCTATATCTCCATGTCTATACTGAGAAGTAGAAAGGTTAAATAATGATCCCAAGGAGGTTAAACGTTACAGTAGAATCTTTGGACTAAGAGATCTAGAGCCATCCGTAGGCTATACAGCACTTTATAGAATTTGAAAGACAACTGTTTCTTAAGGTACTTTTCTTCCCTCTGCTGAAAATAGTTATAATGAATATCTAGCTCTCCCGTGACCAAAGTGAATAGTCCCCTTTAGAGTTATGCGTACACAACTTGCACCACTGTCTGTGGCAGCCCCCAGATGTGGAATACTGTGGCAGGGCACTTGCATCAGCCATAGAGTGGTATGGAATCAGAGGGTGCTATCAAGCAAGAGACTCCCAGGATGATGTTACACAAGTGCATCAGGGTACACACCCAAAGAACTGCAAATCAGGCACTCAACACTTGCACACCAATGTCTGTGCCAGCTCTCTCTACAGTAGCAATAGATGGAAACCACCTAGCTATTCTTCCACAGATAGAAAAACTATGGCCTAACAATACACCAGGGTATTTACTCATCCATAAAGGGTGTGAAGAACAACTCACACATGCTGCAATTTCGGTGAACCCCTAAACATGCTGTGTGGAAGAAGCCTGGCATAAAAGACCTCACATCCTATGACTCCATGTGTGGGAAGTGTGTGGAATGGGTAGATCCACAGAGACAAAGCAGGTAGATGGTTACCTAGGGTCAAGGGACGGTGGGGAATGGGTACCAGATTGTATTTGGGGTCACAAGACTTAGTAGCTCGATGGAGGTGTACTAATATGGTACTGCAAATGCACTAAGTGCCCTGCGGTAACTGCCCTGAGATGATGCATGCCACGTGAATCTCACTTCCATGAAGAGTGGGCTAGGCAGAAGGGAGGGAGCAGCAGCCCCTATAGGCCCAGGCGGGGTGAGGCCACTGGCCCAGCTCTGCTGTGGCACCAGGCCCAGCTTGGGCTTGGGAGCTTCCTGTGTTCCTCTGCAGGCTTGGCAGGAGCGGCCCTGATGCCCTGCTGACCACGACCACACTCTGTACACTTCCCACGTTTGTGTTTCCCATGGGAATGGCCCAGGCCAGAGGTCTCCTGTGGCCCCCGGCATAGTCTGCTCCCAGCCTGGGCGCCTGGGGGCCTCTGACCCTATAAATCTCTGCAGCTTTGGGTCCAGGCTCTGCCAGTTTCTGGGAAAGCCTGCCTCCCTCCCCAGGGCAGATAGAGCCAGAGAAACCATGATACTCCCAGTTCCAAAGTGTTCCTGCACAAGGTGGCACTGTGTGGGCAATCCCAAGGTCTCTCTGCCTGGGCCCTCCATTTCTCACCTCTCTGCCCACCCTCCCTGAATCAGTTTTTAACCCATTTCCCAGACTGCTTTGCTCTGGAGTGACGTGCCCCTCTGGGAGGTTCAACACCTATGTGAATAGCTGGATTTAGAGCCAATATTCGGGGTGACTGTACCTTGTGTCACACTCTCCAGAGTGTGCTGAGGGGCTTGATGGTTCATTGTTTTCTTCCTGAAGAGACGCACCAGCATGTGAGTGAAAGTTGTGCAAAGATGGTGAAATAATCCAGTAATGAAATGTACGTGTTGGAAGTGAAGCAGGCCCTGGGTTCGAGTCCCAGCCACTAGTCATGTGACTGTATTAGTTTCCTGTTACTGCTAAAACAAATGAAAACTAGCTTGGTGGCCTGAGATAATAGGAATGCATTCTGTCCCAGGTCTAGAGGCCCAAAGTCTGAAATTGAGGTGTTGACAAGGTTGGTCCACTAGGAAGCTCTGAGGAAGAATCTTTCCTATATCCCCCATCCCCACCCCAGAGCATCTAGTGGTGGCCAGTGGTCCCTGGGGCCTTTGCCTTGTGGGTGAACCAACCCAGTCTCTGCCCTCTCTTCCTAAGACTTCCTCCCCTGGTCTTTAATCCCTCTCTTCTTTTGCTGAAAACCTTCTGCAGTTCCTAGCTGACACGGCCCTTGGAAACCACTCTTCACTCCACTCCTGTTACTTAGACAAGTCCCTCACTTCCAAGCTTTGCTTTTCCTATCTGTCAGCGCAGACAGAGCCAGTGCTCACCTCGGGCCTACTGTGAGAGTTAAATGGTTCTTGGAGGCCTGGCATAACAGCAAGCGGGACTGCGGGTGGGCACCTGCTGTACTGTCTTTTCTAAGCTTTGAGGTCACACTGGTTTCATTAAGAAAAGCGTTGAAGCGGGTGGAGGGGGGTATGGAAGCATACACCTGTGATTCCCAACACACTGGGAGGCCAAGGCAGGAGGATCTCCAGTTTGAGCCCTGCCTGGGTAGCTTAGCAAGACCCTAAGAAGTAAAAAGAGATGGAGATGCAGTCTGGTGCAGAGGCCCTGGGCTCAACCCCCAGTACCTCCAAAAACAAACAATGATGGCTGTGCTTGGCAGGATAAAGGCACATGATAGAACCCTACAAGCATAGCCAGAGTGCTTATGGGAGTAGATGGGGTGAAGCGGCTGTGCTGGCCTCATTCTCTGTCCCTCTCCTCAGGGACAGTTCCCGTGGGCAACACCCTGCATGGCTTCACAGATAGGGGGTTGACAACTTAAAATGGTTGGCTTAGGGTGATGGAACTCTGGAGTAGAACCTGTGCTTTGAATTGGAATTACAATCTTTTCCCAGGCCATTAATGTTCAGAGAGTTACCCCTTGCTACCCTGGGCAGGGGCAATGCCCTGCGGCTCCCAGAGGGTCCAGCAACCCCAGGGAAACAACTGACGCTCTCTGGCATGCTTTGTGGCTGAGCCAGGGTGCTGGATAGCTGACGTGGTTTCAGTGTTTGATGCATGTCATTTTCAACTTACAATGGGTCTATCAGGTTGTAGCCTTATCAAAAGTGGAACATCTGTATCCTTCATGCACGTACAAGTACATAACAAGCATGTGTGTATGTCTCCCTCTTTTCATTTTTATGTTTTACACTACTGGGGACTCAGCTCAAGGCCTTTGCTCTGAACTACATCCCTAGCCTATTTTTACTCTGAGATAAGATTTCACTAAGTCACTAGGTTTCCTGGGCCAGGTTCAAACTTACTATCCTGCCTCGGGTCTACGCCATCACACCTAACTCGTATCTTTCTTTTTAAAACACAAGGCATGTACTTTACCACCTATACCTTTATTTTTATTTATCATTATTATTACTATTATTTGGCTGGCTCAGGCTGCCTTAAGGGTGGGTGTGGGAGTGGAACCACCATCCCCTGTGCCTGACTGGGGTTGCCTACACAGGCGCCTAAACCACTGATCTATCCCCAAAGCCCCCATCCCTTTATTTTTAGGTTAGTGTATTTTAGCCACTGTTCCATACCCAACCATAAGAATCTACTTTGCTCCCCCCTCCCCCCGCCTGAGTTCCTCCTTTCTTTTTCACTTTTATAGTTTTAAGGGCAGAACCCAGGCCCTGCTCATGCCAGACAAGTACTGTGCTGCTGAACTGCCTCCACTGTGCCCAAATGGGCCACGAGATAGCATAGGAATTCACATAGCAGGAGTGGCTGTCCCTGCCATGGAGGGGAGCTGGCCAGAGTGTGGGCCTAGTCCTCTGCTGCCTCACAGACACTGGTGGTGAGCAACTTGTGGGTGTGTCTCGTGCACATGGGTGGTGTTCCTGATGCACATGGGTGGTGTTTCCAGTACAGTCCTCCGTGCATTTGGAGGAGCTGGGGAAATCCCTGCGGCAGTGCAGGGATTTTAGGCCCGACCTGTGTGAGCGTAGCTCTGCAGAAAGACAGGATCATGAGCTGACAGAGAGATCTGGTGCCCAGAGATGTTCTCTCCTTCTACCCCATTCCATCCTGTGGCCCAACTCCCTGCAGGGGCCACCCTTGGTCCTCAGTGCTCTTGACCCTGCACCACAAAAATTAAAAGAAATGAAGAAACAAAGGGGGAAAAAGCAAGGTAGATTGTTACAGTCTGACTCAGAATGATGGCTAATACATTAGCCTAAGGATAAAGGGATAGAGGCATCTCCTGCGCCTCTTTATGTGGCCACTACTGTCCTCTCTGCCTTGAAGGACACATAAACATGACCCTTTCAGTTCTACCCTCCTTCCCATCCATCCTTCATTTTTTCCTTTCTTCCATCCACTCTTCTTCCTAGTCATTATCTTCCCATCCATCTAGTCATTCATCTGCCTTCCTACCCATCTGTTTACCTCATCCTTACGAAAATGTAAGCAAGCACCTAACACCTGCCAGGTACTGGAGATGCGGTGTTAGACAAGCAAGCATCTCTGCTGAGGTGATGCTCGTGACAGGCTGAGTACTGGAAGGATAGGAGGTGGATTTAAGAAATGCCCGCTGCCTTGGCACTGCCCATCAGTGGGTGCAACACTGATTCCTATGCTTGGCTCACAGTTGAAGATGTGGGTAGCTGCTGCTGTGTCCCTCATAGGGCAGGAAGGAGCTTCGGACCTGGCCCCATTTTCTGAGGCTACTCTGAGAGAAGTTAGTACTTTTTCCTGATCCTTTGGTCTCATGGCGCCTTCTCTACCTGCCAGGTTTCCCACACAGCAGACACCTGTATCCCCCATCCTGACCCCAGAGCATCTAGTGGCGGCCAGTGGTCCTCGGGGCCTTTGCCTTGTGGGTGAACCACCCTAGTCTCTGCCCTCTCTTCCCAAGACACCAATGGGGTGCCTTATAGAAAAACAGAATGCATGGAGTAGCATAGAGGAGCTGCAGACACGGGTGGGAAGTGGGAAGACTTGGTACCAGACCCAAAACAACAGCACCTGGGGTTGCTCAGCCTTGGGCTTGCCTGCGTGCTTCCCGGCTTTGGCTGAGCTCAGAGTTGTAGGCATGGTCAGATCCGTGCTGCTGAGACACCTGCTTATCTCTTTTCCGGGGACCATGGGAGGCCCACTAGACATCTTGGCAGGGAAGATACACAGGCAAATCTTCTTCTTTTTTTTTTTCAGTACTAGGGATTGAACTCAGGACTTTGCACTTGCCAGGCAAGCGCTTATTCTACTGAGCTATCTCCCAAGCCCTACACAGGCAAATCTTATAGTACAGACTTCCTGGGAGGAGACGGGATAGTGCTGAATATCCAAAAACCAGAAATGCCACCCTCCGTATTAGACACAGATGCTGCAGCTTATTAGATATCACCGACTTCCTTAATTGCCTAGGTACCCCCTCCTGCCTCTGCCTCTAAGCTGTGTATCGTCCTCCCAAGTCTTTCCTTTTAATTTTCATTTATGATTTTATATTTAAAATATTTTTCTTCTATGTTGTTTCCAATGTAACAGTTTGTTTGATTTATTTAAATAATTAAAATATGATTATTTATAATAAAAAAAGA
This sequence comes from Myocastor coypus, assembly GCA_004027025.1. Taxonomy (NCBI): domain Eukaryota; kingdom Metazoa; phylum Chordata; class Mammalia; order Rodentia; family Myocastoridae; genus Myocastor; species Myocastor coypus. Next base: position 27,908 of record PVJA010000363.1, on the reverse strand, counting down.
TGCTGCAGCTTGAAGTATTGTGGTTTCCCAAGGCCACAGAGTAGAGACACGGTGACATGGAAGAGAAATCTGTCGGGATCCGAAGCCTGGGTCTTGTCCATGACCCATTCTGGGCCCAGGGAGAGGAGTCTCCTGGACCTCAAGAGCCAGCACACTGGATGTGTAGAGCCTCTGGGGCTGCCCCAGGGCCTCTTGGGGCTGCCCTCCTAGCTTTGTCCTGTCCCAGGCCCTGGTAGGGAGCCCGCCTGTTCCCAGGCCATTGTCAGAGGGGCTGAATATAGAGCCATGAGGGTAGGAGGTCAGAGAGGGCTGCATCCAGACCCTCAGCTCCCAGCGTGTTCCAACTCACAGCTGTCTTTCCTTTCTGTTCCCAGATCGCGAGGACCAGTCCATTCTGTGCACGTAAGTGGAGCTGCTTTTCACTCTGTTTATTGGGGGTCAAGAGCCAATGTGTTAGACTGGATAACAGTCAATCTTATATTTTTGTCTGAATAAATGATTAGCCATTTAAAACAAACGAACAAAAAAAAAGGGCCAATATGTTAAAGGGTCCACAGAGGTAAAGAACTTTGATTTGTTCCCAAGTCTAAGTCCTTATCTTGTCCCTGGCGGAACAGATGCTCACTAAACACAGTGGTAGAACCTCTCCCACAGAGGTGGGCAACCTGAATGCCTAACAACTCAGGGTGGCACTTTGTGTTGAAATCTGAGCCTGGGGGCTGGCCAAATAGCTCAACGGATTAAAGCACCTGCAAACAGGCACAGCGGGCAGCTCCAGGCTGGGAATTCCATCCCTGGCCCTGGGCCTGGCCCTCATGGCTCGCTGAGCCAGTGATTGAGACTACTAGGCTTGGTAGCGTGGTGCCTGTTATCCCAGCTCTTGGAAGGCTGTAAACAGGTGGATCACTATGTGATAGTGAGACCCTGAACACCCTGCAGACCCTTTCCTAAACTACAAAAAAAAAAAAAAAAAAAAAAAACCTGAGCCTGCTTTCTGGCCTCAGAAGTGCTTTTCTAGTTCCCTCCCTGAATGTGTTCCTCATAGAAAGCTTCCAGGATTGGAAAGACAGACTCACACCATGCAGTAAATAGGCTCTGTGTGCCAAGAAGCTCCGGCACCTGCTAGCCAGGCATCCTGTCGGTGGAGAAGATGGATCTCAGCTGCTGAAGGATGCTAGGAGGGCCTTGGGTGGTCCTGGGAGGAGAGCTGGATGACTCACAAGAAGTTTGGGGCTGAAGTAGATAAAGAATGGTAAACTGCTAACTAGCTCTGGGGAAGCGCAGGTAGACAGGAAACAGGAGGAATCTCAGTAGCATGGAGTCCTCAATGTGAAATGCATTCAGGATAGTGTCATAACGCAAAGCTAGTGTATTAATGTCACCAGAGTAACTGGAGTGGAGCCTTACCCTGGTGGGGTCTGCATCTGCAAATTCAACCACCTGCAGGCTGAAGGTACCTAAAAAAAACCTTGCATTTACTGAGTATGTTCAGACTTCTTTTCTCATCTTATTCCCTTAAAAATAAATATATCATAGCGTTTATGATGTATTGTGTATTAGAAGGAACCTAGAAGTAATTTACAGGGCATAGGAGGATGTGTGTGGGTTATGTGCAGATATTAATGCATTTCATATAAGGACTTGAGCTTCTGAAGATTGGGCTGTCCTCGGGGGTCCTAGATCCTGTCACACTGGACACCAAAGGACAACTGCACATCTGACCACACTGGCTCTGCAGGGAAGGGAGAGGACTAAGTAGGAAGCTGAATTCTGGTCTTCCATGGTGGGGAATCTGCACTGGGTGCTAAGCAATCTGAATGGTCAAGAGCTGATGGTTTAGCACTGCTACATCTGCGGTGCCAGTCCTGTGGCTACGCCTGCTATCCTGGGCTATGAGTCTCTCAGCTAACAAATCAGAGCATGGGGATTAGGACACGGGCATCTCTGAGGAGAAGGCCATTTTCTATGGGCCGGTCCCTGGCGAACCCCACATCATCTACTCATCTGCCAAAGTAGATGCTCAGGGAACATGCTGAGCAGAAGGGAACAGGAAGCCTGTGCATTCCAGAGGCCTCCGGCTGTGTCCCTGCATGGTGCACTTGACCTCTGAGCTAGTGTGAGGGGGTGCCATGGGGGTGAGGAAGGCAGCACTGTCACCCCAACATCCATGCTGTTGAAGCTTCTGCCTCCTCCAGAGTGGTGCTGTCCCATGGAACCTGCTGTGACAATGGCTGTGGAGTATTTGACGTGTGTCTAGTGCTACGGGAACTCAAGTTTATTTAAGCTTGAGAGCCTTCAAATGTGTCTGCTTAGCTGGCATGACTGTGATGTATCTCACCTGGGTCTACTCCGACTCCTGGCCTCTCCCTAGCACAGGGACCCATCGCTGTGGCCTGGGCCTCTGTGGCAGCTGCCTCACTGAGCTGCCTGCTCCAGCTCCGGCCCAGCCTCAGTTGTCATCCAGTATCTATTCACTGTGAAAATCTGCACCCTGCTCACTTCATAAAAATCCACAAATGTGGGTTAATGAAGTGTCACCTTCACTGTTCCGTCGCTGGCTAGCTGTAAGCACTCAGAAACAAGTTGCCTTGCCTCTCTGAGCCTCTGTGTCCCCACCTGCAAAGAAGGGACAAGCCAGTAACCCCCTTGGGTGCTTGGAGAATCAAGTGACTGCTTCTGAAGGACTGTGAGTAGCACCAGCACCGTGGGAAAAGCCCTCCTTGGTTCTAATACTGTGGTCACCAGCACTGTTGTTTAATCCCTTGTGACCCATGTTCCTTCCTACAGTTTTCATTTTTGTCCCACTCACTCTGAAGCCCCATTGCCCTGCAGAAATGGCTTCCTGTAGCCATAGAATAAAATCCAGGCTTCAGAGACTGTCCTTGATCTGCCCCTGCCTTCCTGGGCTGGCCCCCAATATCCAGTCCACGCTTGATTATGTAGGAATTTGCTGTAGTTAGAAGGAAAACCCCGAAGGCCCCCCCATTACCCCTGAGCTACTACAGCTCAGCTCTCCTTATTCATCTGTCTTTTGGCTGTTGAAATCAGCCTGCCAGAGGAGAGCCTACAGGCTGATGGGACAGTCTGTGCTGTTAGAAGAATGAGTGGTCAGGAGAAGCTGGTTGGGACCCACGGGCAGCTGCAGGAAAGTGGGACTGTCACTTGCAGACATGAGCTGTATTTTGTCCAGTATTTGGCTCATCCAGAGTTAGAAGACTGGAGGCCTTGGGTGGGTGGAGAGACCTGAGGATGACACCACCCTGTACTCAGAGAGAGGACAGCAGTGGGGCCCTCTGGGCTCTTGGGAGAGGTATATGCTTTAACCTACAAGGGACCAGAAGACACCAAAAACTCAAACCAGGCCTTGACAAACCCAAGACCTGTGGACCAAACCTGAATTTCCTTCCTTTGTAAATAAAGTTTTATTGGAACTCCCATTAGGACACCCTTTGGCTTCTTTGCTATGGGGCAAAGGGAAGCAATTGTAAGGGACGTACATGTCCCATAGGCCTAAAATATTTACAGTCTGGATCTTTCCTGACTCCTGGATTAAACAGTGGAAAACTAGGATATAGTTTGTATTTTATAAGAGGCTGATGGTGAAGATAATGAAACAAATCAAATGCATACACCCCAGGGAAAAAGCGGTTATACAAATAACTACTGCTAGCGTTATTGCATACCAGACACTGTTTTGAGTGTTTATCATGTATGCGTTTATTCATTCAGTACTGTAAATAACTATACAAAGTGGTCTGATTTTATTTTGGTTGAGACCTTCTAGCTATGCAGCCCAGGCTACCCTTGAACTCACTTTTTAAGCCCAGACTGGCCTCAAACCCACAGCAATCTTCCTACCTTGGCCTCCTGAGTCCTGGAATTAGAGGTGTGCACCACCAGGCCTAGCTACAAACTGTTTTTATTTTATCTATTTTTGGATAATACTAAAGCACAAAGTGGTTAAATGGCATGCTAAGATCACGTGGGGAGCTGGCAGAGCAGAGATTTCAACTCAGGCAGCCTGGCCATGGAGGCCACGGTGTTCTCTGCCAACCAAGGCTGGGTGGTGGTAAGAGTGCCACTGCCAGAGAGAACCTGCAAAACAGAGGCAGTAAGTAACCGGACATTGCAGGGTATGTAGGACTTGGATAGCATCAGCGCTGGAGGGCATAGCAGAGCGCAGGGTGGGAGCCACGTGAGAACCAGGGACAGAATGGCTTTCTTACCAAGGGCAGACCACAGACTAAAAGGAACTTGGAAGAAGGGTTCAGCACTGGGAGTCCAGAGCAGCTCTGTAATGTGTAGAATCATGCAGAATGGAAATCGCCCATTGTCAGAAATCCTTTAGAATTTCAAGATGGCAGTGTCAGAGTACTAGATCGTTCCCAGGCCTCCGGGGGCGATCATAGCCCACTGTGCAGTGAGCAGCATATGGTTGCCCTGTCTGGGGTGCCTAGCCCACGGAGAGGACCACAGTGGGGCCACGGAGGTGGAGCCCAGCCCTCTGGGAAGGGGCTTCAGGGCACCAAGTTCCTGAAGAACCAAGGCCCATCCTTGTGGTCCCTCACTTGGGCAGCTCCTTCACCGCAGAGTTCGTGCTCACAAAGCTGAGGCACTAATGTTTCCAGAGCGGCCTGAACACTTCCACCTTTGGCCACCCACTGGAGCTGAGTGTTTTCCTTGGAAGAACTTCCAGGAACAGCTTATTTTTATCAGTAAAATGTGGACATGCTTGAGCAGAGCCATCCATGGGGGAGAAGCACATTCTCAAAGTCTGGGTCCTGCTGCTTCTCACAGGCAATGTCAAGGCTACATCTCTGTTGCAGAAGGACTGAGAGAGGCCACAGGCGAGGTGGAGAAAGCAGGCACTGGGGGGAGGAGCACAGCAGGGCCGTGGCCTGGGGCACTGGTGTGCTCGGTGGGAAGGCTAGATTCTACCCATGCTACGGACGGGGGCTGCTCTGCTGACCACTCTTAGAACTAAGGCCAGTGCCACCCACATGGGTGTGTCCTATACGTGGAACTTTCACTCATTCCTTTTTCTCTCATCAGAAATGAGCTGTTTCATTTTTGGGTGGAGGCATCAAATATTTAGACAGGAGCCTGATTGAACTTATACTCTGGTGTCAGTGACCAGCTGGCTTCATTCCTTGATCCCTGGAAACATTTTCAATGTAGACTAATGGTGGAGGAGCAAGACTGGGTGTTCCCTCTGTCTTTCTCCTCTCCTCATACATGGAGCACAGAGGATGGAAGGCAGGACACATGCTCCGGTCTCCAGAGCACCTAAATGCAGACCTGGGCCTCCTGTGTGACAACAGGGCAATGGGGACCTGGAGTAATTTACCTCAACCTCCCCAAGCCTCAGTTCCCCCAGGTGGGTGACCATGATAATCAGTAACTCCTTTGGTAGGTGATTGGGAGTATTAAATGAAAAGATGAGTGAACTGAACGCCCAGCACACCGTAGGGTCTCGGTGCACATCATTTCCTCCCCGCATCCTTTCTCTCACCTTAGAGAGCAAGTTACTAGAGAGCCAGGCTTGTGCCCTGGAACATAGGGAAGAGCCCTGATGGCTCTGTGATCAGAGACCTGAAGCCTGACTGTGCCCTGCCCTGCTGTGTGACCTAGAGCAAATGGCTTGCGCACTCTGGGCTGGCCACCCTCTTCTTCAGTAGTGAGACCAGTCTTGCCTCCAGGACTGGGAAACAGGAGGAACGCAGAGGAGATTATGAATGGGAAACAGCAAAGAGCCTGTTCCCTCTCAACGTGCTCAATTCTCTTCTTTAACAAAGAAAGAAAGAAAGAAAGAAAGAAAGAAAGAAAGAAAGAAAGAAAGAAAGATCCAAGCCAGGTATAGTGGCACATATCTCAGTACTCTGGAGGGCTGAGGCCAGAGGATAACAGTGAATATGAGTCCAGCCTGGACCTCATACAGCAAGACTTGGTCTCAAAAAAACAAAATCAAAACATTCAGGTTTTTTGATCTTAGCTTCCTTTCCCTTTTGGGACAATGGAGCGATACCCCTGCTGGCCCATTTCACACTCTACCTCTGGGGCCATGTGAGACAATGGGCTGAGGGAGAGGGAGTGAGGGTGCGCCCCCAAGGGGCCACCTGGGCGGGCGGCTGCACCTCCTTCCTCCTGTCCTGTCTTGTCTTCTCTTCTCACCCTGGTGGAGAACATCGAGGTCTTCATTGCCTAATTAGGAAGTAGCGTGGAGGCTGCATGCTGGCCTCGGTGGCCCCAGTTCAGAACAGACAACCTTGAGCTGACCTTGCAAGGATGAATTCTTGTGCAGACTTAAAAAAAAAAACCAGGAACAACTCATATTTTAGAATATGAAATGAATTCAAAAAATGAGAGAGTTTAGGCAAAGAAAGGGAAAATGGAGGAGAAGGAGGAGGGAGGAACGTGGCAGAGAGCCCTGTGCCTCCCAAGTAGGATAGGAATAGGGCACTGGGGCTGGGCACGAGCTGCCCTGTGGCCAAGAGGCAGCTGGCGGAGGAAGTCTACTTGTTCAAAACTCTACCCACACTTCCTGGGAACTTCCTTTTGATGAACAACACCTGGTTGATTGAAACCCGTTCCGCATGTCCACGTGCATGAATGGCTTCGTGCTTCTTTTCGGTATGTAAATGAGGTTGACATTCAGGGGGATTCCCCTTAGGATAAGCGGCTTAGGACGATCAGCTCTTTCCGCAAAGGGAATTTAGGTCCTCCTGCTCTGAAGATACTTCCCTTTGCCTGGCTTCTCCATTTCTAACTGTGCTAACGTCTTACAAGCAATCAAGAGCTGAGGAGATAGCTCAGCAGTCTAAGTGCCTGCCTGGCATGCATGAGCACCCAGGTTAGATCCCTGGGAACGCATGCCGTGCTGGCCCTCTGCCAAGCCAATCACTGAAACCAGGCGTGGTGGTACACGCCTGCATTCCCAGCACTGGGGAGGCTAAGACAGTGGAATCACTATGAGTCTGAGCTGCGAATCAGGATGCTGTACCTAATTAAGTAATTAATTAATTACTTTTTAAAAAAGCAGTACATTCCAAACAGACCTAAGTTTGGCCCTGTGTAGTGAAATTCAACCATTCTTTCTCATCTGAATCTTTCCTCTTCCCTCATCTCTTGGGAGGAGTTGATTATTAGAGCTGGGTTTGAGGCTCGGCTCAGCCCCCTCCTGGCAGGTGACCCCCTCGTTGGAGCTTCAGTTTCCCCCTGAGGAATGACAGTGAGGACATCACCGCTTTGTGCATGCATGATGCAAGCCCTGGACACACCTGTGCAGGTTTTCTTGGGGTCACTGTCTGCCTGTCTTTCAGAGGAGAGTCTGGAGCTGGCAAAACAGAAAACACCAAGAAGGTGATCCAGTACTTGGCTGTGGTGGCCTCCTCACACAAAGGCAAGAAGGACACCAGCATCACGGTGAGTGCAGAACCCCAAGGTGGCCGAACACAGGCCTGGCGCCACCGCCTGCCCTCGACAATGTGGGAAGACTCAGTGTCCACTGCTAGGTAGCCAGCCGGGCACTTCCTGTCCAGCTGGATGCACACCCAGAACCAGGAATGAGCCCTCCCTTCAGAGTGGGCACTGGCTTCCCTTCAGGGTTGCTCAGAAGTAGCCATGAGGACAGCTCTGTCTCACATTTTGCCCCATCCATTCCAGGGTGTTTAGCAGTAGCCCTGGCCATCACCTGCTATATTTTGGCAGCACTTGTCCCTTCTTCTAACTATCAAAAATGTCTCTAGACATTGCCAGATGTCCCCAGGCGTGGGACCCAGTCATGGCTGATTAGGAACTCTGCCTTGGATGAATCTCTGTGAACTCCCTGAGGCAAGGTGCACTTTGCTTTGCTCTTTTCTTCAAGTCCCCATCTCCTGGGACAAGGGAATGTCAAAGTCACTTGGTACAGAAGCTGGTCCAGTGGCTTCTGTAACTGTGAACAAAGCCATTCCTACATACCAGTACCACAGGGATGAGGCCAAGAAGGAGGCTGTCACTGTGTCCACTGAGCTTCAACACCAGTGGAAGAAAGGGAATGGTCAAGTAGTCCTGCAAGAGACTCGCAGTGACCTGGTAGGGAGAAGGGTTTCCCAAGTGCCCCTTCCTGTGCCTTCCCTCTCTCCTCATCTGTCCTAGAGGAGGGCATCTTGCTGGCTCTCTGTCTTTTGGGCTCAGGAGAGGACAATGGAAGAATGAGCTTTGATGTGGCATAAGGCCAAGCGATGACTGCGCGGCCATAGCAGGCAGCTTGTGTGCAGGCCCTTGGAGCCAGCTGGGCAGTGCCCACGCCTCGGGGACTCTGATTCCTCTCACAGAGGAGTCAGAGACCTGGCCTGGTGCACTCTCACAGGCAACTGGTTCTCAGGCAGAATGTGTGAAGGGACATGGGGACAGATGGCCCCACTGGGTGATAGTGGCTTCTCACTGCCTTTCACTGTATGTAAAAATGCAACCTACTAGGCCCTGGTAAAGGCTCATCTTCACTGAGGGCTGCTATGTGCCCACGCGATTCCCCTGCATAGGTGAACACACTCCAACCCTGTTGTGGCTGAAGGCCATTTGAAAATGTCCCCCCTGGTGGTGAGCATTACAAAAGCCTGCAGGCATTTCTGAATATCTAAGGAATCAGAAGAGGGAGGATGGATACCTAAATAAATAAATAAACAATAAATAATAAATGGAAATGATGAAGCCTCTGCCTGCTGCTGTTCCCGGGGAGTCCAGGCACCTGGCGGGGGAGGGTTGAAACCACACGTCCCCAGCGCCAATGTGCAAGCGATGGAAATAACACTGACATTTGTTTTGTACCATACTGTTTGACTGCAGCAAGGCCCATCTTTTGCCTACGTGAGTAATTGAGAGTGTGTTCCTGGTGTGTGCGGGCAGCACAGAGTGGATTTAGATCTATCTGCATGTTCCTGTTGCACCCCTGGACCCTAGCCGGTGACAGATCAGGGCAGGCCCCTGAGTTTCATGTCCCACATGAACAAATGCACTCACACACTGCCTTGTGGGTGTCTAATGCCAGGGTGGGGTATAGGGTGCATTTGACCCCCACCAAGGGCCCCTGCTGGATTCCCGTGTCTGGGATGGATCTGCCCAGCTCAGGATGAGTCCCTGCACCCTATCAGTCTGTCTACCTCTGGGGCCTCTTCCCAGAATGCCCTAGCAATTGTCCTGTCTGGTTCAGCAGTTTAGGACTGTCAGGCCCCAAGGCTTCCTTGGCTTAATTGACATTGTGGCATGCTTCCTGCCCTCTCCCTGCCACCACCGAGTCCACCCAGCCCTGCCAGTGCACCTGTGTGTCCATGCATGTGTGTGCAGTGCGTGTCCGTCTTCTGCATGTCGGGTGCTCAGGAGCAGCTGTAGGCTCGCAGCGCACAGCTTTGGTGGCATGGTAAGGCCCCAGCTATGCTACACGACCTGGGCTGTGGACATAAGCTTGTCTAAAGCAGAGCTGGGGGTGGGGGCTGGCACGGGGCTCCCAGCCTGGAGGAGAATCTCAGTTCTCTACGGCAGCTAAAGGGTGCTGGGTGGCAATATTGCTCAGAGGAGAGTCCAGTTCTCCTTTGCCACATGACGTTGTGTGACCTTGGCTGAGTCACTCCCAGTCTGGTCCATCCGTATTGAGTGAGAATGCTTAACGCTCCTCTGTGATGACCATTCAGCCCCACCTGCTCGCAGTTTGTGTGGACAGAGGGGTTCCTTTCACCTTTTCCTGCTAGCCAAGGAAAAACTCGTGATGTTCCTTGCTGGTTTGCAACACCAGGCCTTTCTGTTTGGGCCTAGGAGTTCCATGGAAGGGGGCTTTCTCCTCGGGGCGGGAACGGGCCACAGAGGAGGCAGAAGGAATACTTAAATATGCACTGGAAGCCTTCTGCTCTGTCCCTGGAGCAGCCCTCTTGATTCCACCAGAAAGCTGAGTCTGCTCTTCCCTGCTGGGTGCCTCTGGCTTCTGGGCAGCCAGCTGCTGCCTGCAAGAGAAAGGAAGACAAGGGAGAAGGGGGAGAGAGGAGGAACCCCAGAACCCCAGCTGTCCCTTGGCTCCAGGCTGCTGCCATGTTCTAGGGCTGGGCGAGAGCAACTCATAGCTTTCTCCACCACATTAATTGTGCGACTGCGTTTGTGCACAGCGCCCCAGCGACGGGGTCATGGGGCTGTGTCCTGTGTCAGCTGCATTTCACCTGATGAATGGAGCTCAGGCAACCTGCTTTGCAGCTTTGTTCTGTAGTCAGCTAAGAGGACCCCTGATGGGTTTTGCTCCTCTCTTCATTGTCCGTCTGTAGGAGGCTTCAGAAAACCAGACCAAGGAAACAGTACAACTTTGAGAAGTCACACCAAAGCTGTCAGGACAAGGGTTATAGTCCATTGGCTTAAAGAAGGATGCCTGTTAAACATGAGCTGCAGCACAGTGACCATGTATGGCAAGACAGGCTGTGCCCTGGCCAATTCCAGGGCTACCATTCACTAGGATGTAAATGGCATCCCTGGCATTATGCCATACAGGGGGACTGCCATGGCAGTGGCAGGGGCATTGCATTGAGGAGCAGGCCTTTGTCTTTGAAAGAGAAACCTTCCTCAGGAATAGATGCCCAAGCTATCAGAAAGCTCTTCTAAAATCACCTAGTAAACATCAACATCAGGGTCCACAGGATTGGGTAGAAGGTAGGAGGAGGCCCGTGGCTTGAGGATGGAGTATCTAATTCGCTCTGGTGAACTGTTAGGTCCCTGTTGTTTCTCCAATAACTCGATGTGAATGAATTTTAGGGAGAGCTGGAAAAACAGCTTCTACAAGCAAACCCGATTCTGGAGGCTTTTGGCAATGCTAAAACAGTGAAGAATGACAACTCCTCTCGATTTGTAAGTAGCAGAGCCACTCAGGGTTCCTGGAAAGGACTGGGGCCCCTGGTGACACCTCCTGCCTGAGAATGCAGGCTGCATATTGCTGGGGAATCTGAACCTTGAGGGAGTGGTGAATGTCTCCAGTGTTTCTCTCTATCTTGTTCTGACTTTCCAGTGTGCTGCAGGCTCCTATCACTCATCCTTTCATTCATTCACCCATTCATCCATTCATTCATTCACTAATTACCCATTGAGCATCTACTATGTATCAAGCACTATTAGGCATTTCACATTCATAGTTACTTCCACAAACATACTGAGGACCTGCTAAGTGCTAGACACAGATATCCATACTCATTCATCCGGCAAAGCATGAATAGAGCACCTCCTGTAAACCATGTACATATAACCTTCACCAAACATACATTTAGCACCAACTGTAAATAGTCCTTTGTGTAGGCAACGTTTACATGCACCATTCTGTCATGGGAGGAGGGTGATTTAATTTTTATTAAGTACCTGCTGTATACAGATACTGAACTAGGCTCCCAGAATGGTAGTGGACAATTCACTTGTGACTGAGCCTTCTTGAGCTTGTGGTCCAGTTGGAGGAGCAGACAGCTGAGAAGGAAAGAGGTATCAGCTTCCCAGGCTACTGACCTTCCATGCCCTGCCTCTTCTTACTTGAGCCTAATAGGGCAGAGAGTTCAAGACGGTTGGTTGACGACCTGTGCACAAGAATTGTTTCACTGTGCAGAAGCAGCCAAGGCCTCTGTAGAAGAATCCAGAAGCTCTTAGCGAGGAAAGATTTGGGGAAAGTCTACATCCACCTCTCCAGTGTGGGAAGCCTCTGCTGGCTTGCAGGCACCCCTGTTTTTCCAGGAAGGGGCCCGATGGAGAACTCCCTGCAGCACATCTACTGTGACGCTCCTGGGCGCTGCATACTCACGCAGCACTGCTAGGCCTGGAACCACACGCCTCCAGAGTGACCCACGTGCAGCATTCTTGCCCTTCTCTCTTTCTCTTTCTGTTTCTCTCTGTGTGTCTGTGTCTGTCTCTCTATCTCTCTGTCACTCTCTGTCTTGGTCACTCTCTGTCTCTCTCTCTGTCTCCCCACCCACTTTCTTTGTACTGGCCATTTAACCTAGGGCTTTTTGCACTGAGCTCCATCCCCCACCCTTTCTTTTATATTTTAGCTTGAGGTAGAGTTTCACGAAGTCACCAGAGCTGGGCTTGAACTCAAAATCTGCTTTAGTCTCTCCTAGTGTGAAAACTACGGGTATGCACCACCATGCCCAGCTTACAGTTAATTTTGGTTATATCTTACCTAAAACAGGTTATGTTTGAGGTTCAGCTCATTATGAACAAGCTTTTAACCTTCATGAAAGTCAAATGGGGTATTTGAAGAGCAAGGAGAGATGGATACGCTGGGTGGCTGGGACTCTTCAAGTCACTGCAGGGTGCCCAAAGCATCCTTGCCAATGTCTTCCAAAAGTACTAGTCCTACCCTCAGAAAAAGGCAAATAGTTGCCTCCCAGACTTGTAAAGCCCTGCAGTGGCAGTGCCACCCCTACCAGGAAGCACTGCACTTACATGGAGCGACTGGTGTGTTCTGGCACATCATCCCTGAGAACAAATTCACAACGCTAAAAGCATGCCTGCTCCTTCTGGAAGTAGGGAGGGGCCGTGGCTTGGCTTAGCCCGGCCACAGCTCCCTACTGCAGCAGCAGGAAAGTGGCAGCCCTCGGTCACTCGGTCTTGTTTCCTGATGAGGAGCATGTGACAGTTTCATGGATCCTGACCCAACCCACCCAGGGAAACGACTCGCTGTGGCAAGCATGGTGGGAAAGAGTATGTGATCCATTGTCACCTGCTGAGAAAATAGATAAAGGTTTGAGCCACAGGGTGGGCTGGAGCCCAGCCCTCCATCATGGGGCCTTGCTGTACCCAGGGTAGGGGATCAGCTGACCCCTCCAAGCAGGTCTCAAATGAGGCCAAGTATGCAGCACTGCTCTGTCCGTGGGACATGCCAAGCGGGGCTTGCTAGGGAGGGGTGGTGCAGGGCCCCACTGTTTCTGCTCACTGTCCAGCAGGAGAGGGTTCCCCAAGTTGGAGGGGGTTCCTGCACAGCTGGATGACACAGAGGCAGCATGTGTCTGGGAGGGAACAGGCCAGAAGGGAGCTTCTACCCACCAGTGCCTCTGCCCCTGAGGAACAGTGTGACATAGGACTAATGCACTACTAACCTTTAATGTGGGGACAGCATGTCGGACTGGGAGTCCTTACAGAAACCAAATGATATGGACCTGGGAGGGTGCTGTACAGGTCCTGGTGTCTCTGTCTGTAAAGCTCAGAATAGCCCTGCCTGGCAAAGTTGGTTCTTTCCAATGGACTGACGAGGCTCTGCGCTTTGGCAGGAATCTCCCCACACACCCAAAATGCTACCCTACATCTGCTTCTCTTCAGGTCTGTAGTGTGGGTCAGGCTGAGGCTACCTGTACCTGGCCACTCCCTGAACTGGTTTCCCTACCCACAGGGCAAGTTCATTCGCATCAACTTTGATGTCACTGGCTACATCGTGGGAGCAAACATCGAGACATGTATCCTTTGGCAAAGCCTGGGAAGCAGGGGAGCCCCTGCCAATATCCTCAGGCCTGGAGGCTGAGAGGCTCCAGAGAAGAAGTGTGCAGAACCCACTCACCTACCCTAGACCCTGAGTTTCTTCCCAAACTACCCTTGTGCTTGTTTTCCCTGCACTGTAGGCCTTGGGATTTAGGTGATAGAAGTGTTTGAACTTAACCAGCACTTCTGATTTGGGACTGATTTCTCCCTAGCTTGGGGACATGGGGTCACTCACTTGGCCTTTCTCTGCTTTGTCAGTAAAATAGGTGCCATGATAGTTCCTGTCTCATAGAGACATCCTGAGAGTGAATCAGTTGAATTAGTTCATGTGACACTGTGCTGGGGCCGCAGAGGAGCTGGCAGAGCATTGTCTGATCATCCCCACTCCCTCGTTATCAGGTCTTACCCAAGGTCAGACACAAGGCTTCTTGTCCTTTGGGAGGTGGTCTGTGGAATAGGTAGAAAAGGAATGTTCCCGTCAGCCATGTTTCCAGAATCTGGCTGGTGAAGGGGAGCCCAGGGAAAGATACCAGACTTGGGGCCCCGCTCTAGTCATCGGGTCTTATTTACCTGTGAAGCATTGCATGCAGCCCGCAGGTTCAAAGGTGCTGGTTTTCATTGCACCTTGAGGAGCATGAGTTCAGCAGTGATGGGATCAGGGTGCCTTCCAGCTGTGTTAGGTAACCTGGAGTAGCAGGTGGGCCGTGGAGTGAATCAAGTCCAGATCTAGCTGTCAGCTTGGCCCTATTAGCTGTGGGGCTTGGACAAGTCACTCAGCCTCTCTGAACCTCAGATTTGTTCCTGCATAAACACCTTTTGAGACCTGGTGCTTTTTGCCTCTAGCGATAGTCCCAGGGCTGCACAGCCTGTCCACCTAGCCAGGACTGGCCAGTCCAAGGCCGTGGTTGGTGTACCATGGTCCCAGCAGACACCCCTGCCTGTTCCTCTGCTGTGTTTCCTACAAGTCTCATGCCTGGACTGGTCCTCTGGCCTCAGCATTTCCCTTTGAGATTGGTAGTCCTCAAAATATTTTCCCCAGACCCGCAGTATCAGGATCCCTGCTGCTGACTAGAAATGCACATCTCAGTATCTTCCCCAGACTGGCTGAATCCTGCACTCTAGTAGAGCCCAGCAATGCCATGCACCCTGGGCAAGTCTGAGAATTGTTGCTCTCTGGGTTGGAGATGGGCTGGGCACTGCTAGCTGGCCATAAGGTGTGGAAAGGATGAGCTTGGCTGATCCAGCAGGGCACTTGGGCCTGCCCTGCCATCCCAAAGTGTCACATTTACCTTAGAGTCCTACATCCCACCAGCTGCTCCTAACACATCCTATTGCTCCCCATGATTCATTAGTGGGGAGTTTTTAGTTTCTCTGTCTCTCTCCTCCTCTCTGTTTTGCAACAGGGAGCATGGAAGGGGTTTTTTGAAGTAATTTGAGGCTGTGAGGCTTGAGAAATGATTTCATATCTCTGAGCCTCAGTTTCCCTATGTTGAAAATGCAGCTGACACTTGCATTTCCTTCTAGCACAGGTAGTGGGGCTGACCTGAGAAGAAGCATAGCGAGTTCTGAGCTCCACATGTCAGGCAGGGTGTCCTCACTTTCACTCTTATTTCAAGACAGCCCATTCTAGAGAGGAGGCACAGTGGTGATAGCCACCGAGGACACATCTTCCCAGCCCCCCACTGTAGCCCTTCATCCTGGGAGCATTTTATTTCCCGCTTACTATGCTTTTCTCTCTCCCTCTGTCTCCTTTATCCCAGCCTGGTGTCTACCAGCAACACACTGGTCCCATGAGTCCTTGGAGGCCATCGCCAACTGGGACACCACCAACTAGGTAATCAGCTTGTGAGAGTCAGGCATGATGGCCAATCCTGCCCAGCTCCAAACTGTAGAACTCTTTAGCGTACCTCACCTGGGACCTTGACATGGTGATTCCTCCTCCTCCTCTTCCTCCTCCTCCTCCTCCTCCTCTTCCTTCTTCATCTTTTATTATTTATTTATGTACTTATTTATTTGGTACAGGGCCGACTTGCAGTTATCCTCCGTTCTCAGCTTCCACAATGCTGGGATTATAAGTGTACACCACTACACCTGATTTCGCCTGGGGTTCTGGAACTGGTATAGCATGCAGTACCAGGAATCAAACTCAGGTCCTTGTGCTTGCCAGGCAGGCGCTTAGACTGCTGAGCTATCTCCCCAGTGCCTGCACATGGTTTCTTCAGCAGCTGGTGCAAAAGGGTAGAGAAAGAGGTTAGGTTTCTGAGAGCTGAACTGGCAGTATATCATCACCCTTAACTCCTTGCACACCAGATCTGCTGGAGAAATCTCGGGCAATTCGGCAAGCCAGGGAGGAGAGGACATTCCACATCTTTTACTATCTGATTGCGGGAGCCAAGGAGAAGATGAAAAGTGAGCAGCTAGCCATGACTCTTGGCTGGGGGTGAGGGCTGCGTCTGTTCTTCCACCAGGACTGGAATAGGTGACAGGAAGAACTGTGCATGGCTCCTGCACAGGCCATCTCCTTCTGATGCATGAGTGTGCCCTTTGTTCAACCCCACCTACTGAGTACCTACTGTGTGACGTAGTAGATAGCAACACCAATTAGCCATTAGATCATTAATCAAGTCCAATTAGGCACAGGCTATGCCATGAAGAAAGGTAGAAAAACAATTGTTTTAGTCAGACCTGCAGATACATAAGATACATTTTGATTTTACAAGGAATTTGAAAGATTAGTGGAATTAAGGATTCTTCATGGCAAATGTTTTGAAAAATGACTTTGATGTGACCTTCACAAGAGGTCAACAAACTTTATCTCTTTGGCTCAGGCTAGACAAGGGCTCATCACTTCTGCCACATACCCAGCCCCACAAACCCAGATGCCAGTTGCAGTCACAACCGCTGAATTCCACATTATCATGCAAAGGCAGCCACAATCAATACACAACCAGTGTAGTACAGCCATGCTACGATGCAGTTTTACTAAAACAGGCAATGTGCTGAGGTTTGTTGGTCTTCATTGTGCGAAAAATTTTTTTTTTCATGTAAATGTAACATGTGCATTATACAAATGAAACATAGTTCCCACAGGGGACTGTAAGTTAAGTTCTTTTTTTTTTTTTTTTTTTTTTTTTTTTTTTTTTTTTTTTTTTTTTTTTTTGCGGGACCAGGGTTCAAACTCACGACCTTGCACTTGCCAGGCAGGCACTTGTGCCACAGAGCCATCTCCCCAGCCCCTGTAAGTTCTGATCATACAAAATAGATAGCTAAAAAGCTCAACGCCTTGATGACAGCATTGGTATGGAGTAGAACTTGCCTTCTAGTAATAAATTTAAGTCTAAAAATGTATGAGAACAATCATACTTCCCTTTGTGTCAGTTTCTTGCCCAGAGTTATTTTGGCTAAGAAAATGACAGAAAGGACCTGTGACATCACATCTTCACGGTGACAGGGTTGTTGCAGAGCCCTGCCTCTAGAAGGTGGTATTATCTTCTATTTAAATCTCCTTGGTGCTTGGCTTTCTGGAACATGAGGGATGTGATGAACAATTTTGGCTAAGAGGTGGTCTTAACTGGATGGTGTACCTCAATAAATATGGTAAATTGGCAGTGACTATGTGGGCCACCTTGGGGTAGCCAAGGGCAAATGTTTAAGTCCTTTCCCCTCTACATGGCACAAAACCCAGGAGTTTTGTTGTCTCTTGACTTGGGTTCAGTTTTGTGTTCTTATCTCTGGTCTTCCAGAAATTAGGTGAGGGTAAGGCTAATGGTTAAAATTCCTGGGACATTGAATATCTCCATGATAGAGCTGGCAAGGGGCTTCATTCTTAGAATGAAATATTTGTAAACCTGTCCACATTATGCATAAACCCAAATCCTTGAGACCTGATTCGGGGATTTCACTTAACTTCAAAGCTGGAGCTAGCATGTGTCTTTGGTCAATGTAATCTCAAATTTACCAAGTAGCTCCCAAGGGACTTGACCCATAAAAGACCTTGCTTTTAAAAAAAAGAAAATTTCTTTATTGATCTCTCTCCAAGAATGTTTGCAATCCAGCCTAATTAAAGATGGCTGGAAGGGGAAATTCAATGACTGGAGGCATAATGAAAGTGAGTAGAGTAAGAGAAAAGACAGCAATTCTAATATTTCTGGGGAACACAGTACTAAACCACAACAAAGTGGTTGTAACTATAGAACATGACTTTACAGAGCACAAGATTTAATAGATGTAGTACTATAAACTGTTGGCAAATCTTTTGGCTAAATGACCAGAGAGTAAACATTTTAGGTTTTGAGAACCTTGTGCTATCCACTATAGCTGTTCAGCTTTCCCATGATAACAGGGAAGTGGGAGTAGCTGTGTCTCGATAAAACTTTATCGACAAAATAACCAGTAGACCAGGTTTACTAATGATGGATATAAGACTCATTGACTGATTCAGCTAGAAATAACTTGAGGAAAGGAAAGCATACCAAGAGGTAAATCTTTATCCACAATAACTGGAATTCTATGTACAATGCCTAAATTTGACAGTCAGCAATAGCCTATTACATGTAATGCTGTATATATTACAATGTATAATTTGAATGTAGTACACTGTATATATGCCATATTATATATACAGTGTAGTACATTACACAAGTATAACATATACTATTACACTAATAAGCCATTATATATAAAGATAGTTGCCTGACATGGTGGTGCATGCCTGTAATCCCAGCAATTAGGAGGCTGAGGCAGGAGGACAAGTGAGAGTTCAAGACCAGTCTGGGATATAAAAGTGAGCTCAAGGCCAGCCAAAAAAAAAAGTGGTAACTGCCAAAAGTAACAGCTAAAAGAGATAAAAAGTTTTTATAGATTAATAATTATAGAAAGAATGTAGTTGAAATTGTTTTTTTTTTATTATAAACCATTTGGTGATTTGTTAAATTCATGTATACAGAGTCTTTCTGGTCCTCGTCTTCTTCCAGGAAGTTTGTATTTATAATCACATGGATAAGTTATTAAAGTCCCATCAAGTCAATTATAATGTACCACTTGTAGTACAACCCATGCATATTTATAGTTATGGGGAGTCAAGGGGTCCTAAGTCCAGCCATGGCGATGGCTATCTGGAACAAAGGCCTCAACCCAAAGCTGCACCCGGGTTTTATTCAGTCATAAAGGAGTGGCTTAAGAATGAATGACCCAGAATGGCAGGAAGTAGGTCAATACTGTGAGCTGGGACAAGTAGGAGTCCTGTATTTACCTCTACAATATGCAGAGAGATGAATATGCAGAGAGCAATCTGCATTGCACAACTGAGATAGTATCTAACGTTTTGGGGTCTGCTGCTTCCGCTGTGACATGTAATCTTTCAAGCCCCAGGAAGTCACAGCCTCTATCTTGAGGCTCAGGCCTAGTGTGGAACACTGGCTCTTTCTCATGTCTCAACCCAGCTCACATTAAAGAACAGCAGGTGGGGAAAACATGCGTGCCTTCCTTAAAAACTGCTACCAGCACCACCAGCACCTTGGCTAGACCAGTATGCACTGCTTCAAGCCAATTGAAGGGATAAGGAAAAGTCCTAGCCAGCTCTGTACATAGCAATGCATAGGAATAGGGTCAGGCACAGTCAGAGTAGAGACAACTCCTCTTCTTTCAAGGAGAGTTGCCCAGGTGGTCCTGCATACACGCATCCATATGATTTTGGATAAAAATACAACAGATACCCATTTAATAATGATAAGGGACCCAGCACTCAGGAGACTAAGGCAGGAAGATTGCTATAAGTTGGAGGCAAGGTGAGTTCAAGGCCACCCTTAATTTCACAGTTAAACCCTGTCTCAAATGGACAGTAATAATAATAATTATAATTATAATTATAATAGATAATGCTTCACTCTTCAGATAGTTTTGTTCCTGAAGCAAAGGTCTTTGGGAAGGTACAGCTAAAGGCACCCCTTCTCCTGGCTAGATGAGACCCTGTGTCATGGAGTGTAGCTTACAAATGGGGGTCAGGTTGGATATTACCTGCAGGCACTGTGGAGCAGTTCACAGCCTGTGCCACTATATGGGGTCAGCACTGGCTGGTGAGGCCAACAATGTGACGATGTTGGAAAAGGGAAAAAATTCCACTGGCCAGTCCCTGTCTCCTAGGGGAAGTAGAAATGTGTTTTTGTCTACCACTTCCCTCTCTCTCCCTCCTAGGTGACCTGCTTCTGGAAGGCTTCAACAACTACACGTTTCTCTCCAATGGTTTTGTGCCCATCCCAGCCGCTCAGGATGATGAGATGTTCCAGGAAACGCTGGAGGCCATGTCCATCATGGGCTTCAGTGAGGAAGAGCAGCTGGGTAGGTTTCGTAGTTTCATCTGTGAGGTCTGATTCCTGTTGGCAGCACGCTGGAATTCATCAGGGCTCTTCTGTGATTGAGGCAAATCTCTGCTCCAGATCCCCTGCCTGCTAAAAAGAAAAATAGAGAGAAAACCAATTCCACAGTGGACAGCTGAATAACATTCTAGAAAAGTGGTTGAGCTAGGGCCTTTTCAGTTGCCAGCATCCCAGATTATCTCAGACAAGAAGGAAAATGATTAATTCCTAACGTAGAAAAGTTTAGGGATGCTGATTTAGGTACAGCAGGATCTGGGGGCTCGGATTTCTTTATCATCTGCTTTTCTTTTTTCGTCCTCCCTCCAACAACCTAGTCCCTGCATAGGCGCTGCTTTCTGCCAGCTGCACTGCTGTGTTCCAATTGTGTTTGCTTTGGATTTATGCCCAAAGTGCAGAGTGGGGTCCCTGACTGGGCCTCTCAGTGGAGTCCCCTTGCTGAAGCTCATGTGCAGGGTTGTGGGAAGCTTGTGGAGGGTGGGTAGAGAGCTCTAGGAATGAGCCTTGGAGCCCAGGTAGTGATGCTGCCCCATTGGAAGCAGGGGAGACATGGGCCAGAGAACAAGGGGATAGCTCAGGAGTGTCTTACTCCTGACCCTGTGCTTCCAAAAACACTTCTCCTCCTGGGTCAGATGTGCTCCAGCGTTCAAGGTTAATCTCTTTGGGGAGCACAGGGCAGCATTTGCCTCCCTTCCCACAGCCCTCTGCAGCCCCAGGAGGTCGCTTTCTTGGTGCTGAAGGGCAGCATACTGGGAGGAGCAGCTCCTCAGTGATAACCTGGAGCCCAAGCAAGGTAGCTCTGTGGCTCAGCTGATGGGCCGTGGCACCTGTGGCTTCTGGCCAGGGTCCTGTGTCCAGATTCCAGTGCCATGGACTCCCCAAGCATGATTCATTTATTCAGGACATGGCTCAATTTTGCTTTTTAAAAATTACAAGTAAAAAAAAATACAAGGAATGATAAATGCTTGCTATGTGCCAGGCGTGTGGTAATCATTTTCCCCTCAAGATATCAGGACGTTCAGTGCAGTTTTATTTAAATAGTACAAAGCTAGAACAAACTAAAGTACTGATTGATAGAAGGATTTATTACTGTCCTTTTAAAAGCAATTGAAATGTTTGGAAAAGCATTAGAAATGCTGAAAATAAGTTTAAAGCAGAGACATTAGGTGGCAGGCAATATGCTAAGTGATTATTATCTTGGGCATCTGTTGTTATTCTTGATGTGTACCTGGGGAAATGGAGGTATAGAGAAGTGGGGGCATTCACCCAGGGACACACAGCAAGTTGCTGGTAGATTTGGGGCTCATTTTTAGGTTTCATGGACTCTCAAGCCCATTCTCTCTCTCTCTCTCTCTCTCTCTCTCTCTCTCTCTCTCTCTCTCTCTCTCTCTCTCTCTCTTTTTAGAATTTTATTTATTTTATTTTTTTTCTTGTTTCAGAACTTTTGTTTGTTTGTTTGTTTATGGCCGGCTCAGCCTGCCCTGAGGGTGGGTGCTGCTGGGGAATCGAACCACCGTCCCTGAAGCCACCTAAGCTTTCCTAAGCAGGCACTTTAGACCACTGAGCTATCCTGCCAGGGCCCCCCATTCTTTTATCTGTAGGAAGGGAGGGGTGTTTTGTTTTGTTTTGTTTTGTTTTGTGACGGGGTCTCACTGTACAGGCCAGGCTTATCTCAAACTCACGATTTTCTGGCCTCAGCCTCCTTAGTGCTGGCTTGCAGGCGTGTGCCACCACGACTGGCACAAGAAGGGAGCTTTTAATACTGCAAGAGCCTTTTATAATATATGTCATAGTCAGACAGAATCTCAAGCTAGAAGAAAGTGTGTGTCACAAGCGCCATTCCCACGGCTGAACAGGGGCAGACATCAAAGCCCACCAGGACAAGGCTCCCTTTTCAGCTCCTTTTTAGTTTTTTTGGATGAATTGCTAAGACAACATGGCAGTCTGGTACCTAGCAGGTCTTCAGCTCTGCTTTGACACCACAAAGAACAGGTCCCAGGCCCAGGAGCTTGGCCATGGCCATGCCCTGGCCTAGAATTTCTTGTTTGTTTTCCCAGTATTTGCTTTTATAGCTGCCTCTATTTTGGGCAAGTAAGGCTGACATTGCACTTAAGATCAAGTTTCCTATAAATAAATGTAAGGAGCTAGAAGTAAGTGTATTTAAAGAAGAAACCAAACAGTGAAGCAGATAGTACATAGGCAGAGGCGGCATTCAGATGCCGTGGGAGTGCCCAGTGCCCTCAGGACAGATTTTGACCACTGTGCCTGGGGAAACTGATTACAAATCCCAGACCAGCAGCAGCAGTCACAGAAGGCAGGAGTCGGCCCCAGGCCGAAGCCCTGTGGGGTCCCAGGGGGCCAGGATTTTCCCTGCCCCAGTGAGTTCTGCTCTCATGGAAGAGTTACAGAGGTGCCAAAGCCCAAGGGACTTCAGAGACTTCTGAGGAAAGGACAGGAGAGGAGGGAGAAAGGAAGAGAGGAGAGGAGTGGAGACAGAAGGGGAGGGGTGGTGAGGGGAGGGCAGGGGAGGATCAGAACTCACCAGGTACAGAGCCCAGAATAGGAGTAACAGCGCCTGGGATGCAGTATTTATTGAGTACTGCCTGTGTTTGGGTTAGCCCTTGGGACAGTCCTGCAGGACAACTCTGTGCACAGGCCTACAGGTGGTGACACAAGCCAGAGAGGCTCACACCCTGGTTGAGGTCACACAGCTGCCTAGAACAGGCCAGGATCCAGGCATGCAGATCCTCCCCAGGCTGTTGATTCGTGTCAGAGAGGTCAGTTATTCACCACTGACGCTCTCCCAGGTTCGATCCATATTATTGTTGGCTGAGTGTTTTTGTGGTAAGGGAGATTTTGATAGCCCTCTTCACTCTGGCCTTTGTCTTAATGCCTATGAAAGCACTACTAGTATGATCTGGCTAGACTAGTTCTAACAAGTTGAAGTAAATTCCTAGCGATAGAGGAGCTTTAAAAATTTTTTTAAAACCTTTTATTTATTATTTGGTACAGGATCTCACTACACAGCTTGGACTTGTAGTGATCCTCCTGTTTCAGTGAGACTGGGACTATAGGCGTGCACCACCAAGCCTTGTTTTGGTGGCCAACACGGCATGCAGTACCAGGGATCGAACCCAGGTTCCTGTGCTTGCCAGGCAGGTACTTAGCTTTCTAAAAGTCATTCACAGCATTCCTGTACCACCCAGTGTATGTGTCCATGCTGGAAATCCTATTTCCTGTTCCTCAGAAATAGGGGTCAGATTTCTTTCCTAAGGTCATGTGATAAATGATTACATTGGTGGCTCAACACATCAGAAAAGCAGACCAGGAATAGAGCTCAGTGGCCCAGCAGCCGCCTGGCAAGCACAGGGTCCTGAGTCAATTCCTAGTACCAAAAACAAAACAACAACAACACATCAGAAATGTATTGTTTTTTCTGGAGCCAGAGGCCTGGGGCCCTTGTGAGACCCTGCCTTGTCCTGCCCTGCCCTGCCCACCACCCTCCCTGCTTCCGGCCTATGGCTGTAGCACTCTGATCTCAGCTTCCTGTCATGCAGCCTTCCAGGGAGAGTTTTCTCCTTTGTCTAAGGATACTTGGCACTGGGTTTGGGGCCCTCTCAATATTGTGAGATGTTCTCACCTTGAGATTCTTCTCCTGATTACATTTACAAAGGCTGTCTCCAAATAGGGTCACATTCCTAGGTTCCAGGTAGACATGTCTGGGCCACCCCATCCTGCCCACTACAGGGGGCTGACATTACTTAGTGCTGTCATGGTTGTGCCCCATGCTTAAACATCGCCTCCCTGACATTCACCTCATGGAGTAGCTGCGCTGTTACCACCGAGTTGGCTGACACCGCCACCTGTGTGACCTGGTCATTTCTGTGATGCCAATAACTGTGTAAGAAAGCACAAGGGTGTGGCTCCTGAGCCAACAGGAGGGAAAATTTGGCCAACACAGTCTCCAAAACTTAACATTGACCCTCAATGTTGAAACATGGGTAGACTTCACATAAAACTCTGCATTTCCATCATCTTTGGAAAGCTCAGAAATTCCAGCAACACTGGAGTCCTCGGCCCTATAACAACAACAGAAGAATCAGCCTGCCCAGCCCCGGTCCCTGAGTTACCATGAGTCTGCTCTGTCCATTCAAACTGTGGGAGACTTTTCTTTTTCTTTTTGGTTGTCCCAACTCCGAAAGGGGAATGCAACTGCCACCTAGTGCTGAAACACCAGAAATGCCATTGAACATGTTACATGTGGCACAGGAGGTGGCATTTTCTGGCCAAGGCCTTTCAGCAGTCCCTAGGTTAAATCTGAACTTTTTTTTAAAAAAAATTTATTTATTTATTTATTTATTTTCTTGTTTCAGGACTTTTGTTTGTTTGTTTATTTATTTATTTATTTTTATGGCCGGCTCAGCCTGCCCTGAGGGCAGGACTGGCACAGCATGTGGTACCGGGTATCTAACCGCGGTCCCTGCAGCTACCTAAGCTTTCCTAAGCAGGCGCTTTAGACCACTGAGCCATCCTGCCGGGCTCTGCAGTGGCTTCTTGCAGACCAAAACTCTGTGGGCTTTGTTTATGTGTTCACCTACGCCAAGCATTTACACTCCCGAGGCCTCCATCCTCCAGCTATCTGGCCATCTTTCCTCTATGCATCCTGTCCTCCACCCATCAGTGAAATCATCGGTCCTCCTCACTTTGTTTGCCAGCTCTGTCTGCACTCTGGACTGGGCTCTGAGAATTCCAAGATGGTGAGGGAGGTTCCCCACTTCTTCCAAACCTCAGAGACTTGTAAGGCTTTCTGATGCAGACACCATTAGAATAGTAATAGGGGCTGAGTGTGCAGGTTCCAAGGAATGCAGGGTGTTGTCTTAAGCCACGTGGACAAGAGTAGAAAAAGAAATTCTGCCTTGGGGCTGATGAGATGGCTCAGCAGTCTAAAGCCCTTGCTTAGGCAAGCTTAGGCAACCGCAGGGATGGCGGTTCAATCACAGGCACCACATACTACACGGTCATAATTTTTTTTTTTAAATCTTTATTAAGTTTCTTAGTAAATCTTGTTTGTTTGTTTATTTATTTTTATGGCTGGCTCAGCCTGCCCTGAAGGCAGGGCTGGCACAGCATGTGGTGCCAGGGATCGAACCGAGGTCACTGCAGCCTCCTGCAGGTGCTTTAGACCACTGAGCCATCCTGCCAGGCTCTACACGGTCATAATTTAAAAAGAAAAAAGAAATTCTGCCTTCATCTAACATCAGCATCCAGTGTTTCCAGTGAAGTATGCTGAGCACAGGGGTTTCTTAATCTCTAATGACAGCGACATGATGTACATTTAGAAACTTGGGTATGTGCCAAAGTTCAGTGAATTTTTGTAAATGGAACACACCTGTGGAACTGTCACTGATTTGGGTAAGAGACCATCGGATTCCTGGGCTCTCCCATCCCCCTTCCCACAGCTTCCCCCAGCTCAGCATAACAGTTCCCTGACTTCTAACGCAGGAGCTCAGCCTGTTCTTGAGTTGTCTGTAAATGGGCTCACACTCTCTTCCTGTCTGTGTCTGGTGCCTCTTATGTCTATGAGGTGTCAGTGTATTCCCTGCAGTTATAAGTCATTCACTGCAGCAGAATGTTGACATTCCCTGTAAAGCCAGGTACAAATACTTCAGCCTTTATAGGTCAGATGACGTCTGACACAGCTGTCCCACTTGGCCACTGTAGCCTACAGACAGCTATAGACAACACTGACGTTGTTGGTCTATTCTTCTCTCCCCACCTCAGCCATATTGAAAGTGGTGTCCTCCGTCCTCCAGCTGGGCAATATTGTCTTCAAGAAGGAAAGAAACACAGACCAGGCATCCATGCCAGATAACACAGGTACCTGCCACCTCCTCCTGATAACTGATGGCTTCCGGGTGGGAAGGTCACATCTTGGCACTGGCGAAGTATCGTCTCCCTTCTGCACAGTTTTGCTTTCTGAAGATTCAGTGGCCTGTGATCAAATGTAGTCCAGATATGCAGTGCAATATAAGAAGGCAGTTTGTGGGCAAAAGGCCACATTCCTATAACTTTCTTTCTTTCTTTCTTTTGTATATTCAAGACAGGGTCTCCCTATGCAGTTGAGGCTGGCCTTGAACTCACTTTGTAGCCTAGGCTGGCCCCAAGCTTGCAACAATCCTGCCTTAGCCTCCCAAGTGTGAGTGCTTCTCAATATATTGTTATAATGGCTCTATCTAATTATAAATTTGTGTTTTCTGGTAAGCACAAGAACCTGACTTCAATCCCAGGTTCCACAAAAATAAATAAATATGTAATTAATTAATTTGATACAAGGTCTTACTACACAGTTCAGACTCATTGTGACCCTACTGTCTCAGCCTCTCCAATGCTAGGATTATAGGCATGTGCCACCACATCTGGGTTTCAGGGCTGGCATGGCTCACCCAGGGTTCTAGGGCTGGCACAGCACACAGTACCTAATTTATAGTTAAAACGTTACCACAGGTGTGTCTGGGTAGGAAAAAGCCAGGTGTGCAGGGCTCTATACCACCTGTGGCTTTTGTTATTTTGAAACAAGGACTAAATCATTTGGTCATCCCAGCTAGGCTTGGACTTGCAGTCCTCTCGCCTCAGCCTCCCAGAGTGCTGGGATTACACATGCATCACTACAACTGGTTTAAACAAATATTTCTTGAGCACCTACTGTGCACCAAGCACTGGCAACAGTGGAAAGAAAGACAGAATTATTTTCTTAGATTTTTTCCCTTTTTCAGTACTGAAGAGTAAATCGAAGGCCTTAACACTGAGCTGCATCTCAACCCTTTTTTAGTATTGTAAAAAATTCTGAGACAGGACTGGGGAGAGAGCTGGGCAGTGTAAGTGCCTGCCTGGCAAGTGCAAGGGCCCAAGTTTGATGTGCAGTACCACAGGTTGTACCAGCCACAGAACTCTGGATGAGCCATGCCGGCCCCGAGACCCAGGTGTGGTAGCACATGCCTGTAATTCTAGCACTGGGGAGGCTGAGACAGGAGGGTCACAGTGAGTCTGAACTGTGCAGCAAGACCCTGTATCAAATAAATAAATAATTTAAAAATTATTTTTCTTTTTTTTTTTTTTTGAGGAACCAGGGATTGAACTCAGGTCCTTGTGCTTGCCAGGAAAGTGCATATTCTACTGAGCTATCTACCCAGACCCCAAATTTTAAAAATTCTGAGACAAGATTTTACTAAATTTTCCCCAGTCTGGGCTTAAACTTCTGACCTTTCTTCCTCTGCTTCCTAGATGCCAGGATTCCTGGCACGGGCTGCCAGGACTAGGCCTTCTTGTGGCAAATATGGTCTTTTTTTTCTTTTTGCCAGGGTTCAAAGTCATAACCTTGTATTTGCTAGGCAGGCACTTGTGCCAGGGAGCTATCTCCCGGGCCTCCAGAGATTTAGTCTTATTCAGAAAACAAACATCAAGTTTCCCTCAAGCAGGTGGTTCCAGATAAGGCAGTTTTCAGGAGGCCCAGTTGTGAGTTTCAGCTAAGCAACAGATATTTTTATTACAAATAAGTCTCATAACACATTTGGGTTAGAATTATACTAAAGAGCCGGCGTGGTGGCACACGCCTGTAATCCCAGTACTCCAGAGGTTGAGGCAGGAGGATCAGTGAGAGTTCGAGACCAGCCTGGGCTACAAAAGTGAGACCAAGGCCAGCCTGAATTGCGCAGTGAGACCTTGTCTCAAAAAGACAAAAAAAAAAAAAAAAAAAAAAAAAAGAATTATACTAAAGAAATATTCTTTATCTAAAATGGACACTTAATCAGGGATATTGCCCCCACCCCAATCTGACAACCCAACCTGCAAATACACTCTTTGGGCTGTGAAGTCTCTGGCCTCTTATGAGGGAAGACAAGAGCTGGGTCTGGTGGTGGCTGAAGCAAGAACAATAGTATGGCATTTCTCTATGCCTTTACAAAGTTTGACACAAGGTTGCCTAGTGACTAATAGCGCCCCCCCCGCCCCCCCCCCCCGCCCGTGTCTGGGCAGGATGTTTTTCTTAAGACTGCAGCTTGATGTTCTTTTTTTTTT
>PVJA010000362.1:94225-183064 GCA_004027025.1 Myocastor coypus | reverse complement strand
AAAACACAGTCCCAAAAAAAAAAAAAAAAAAGTCACAGTTGTAAAAATATAATAAAAATGACTTATATAAAAAAATAATAATATTAATAAATGCTGACGGGAAAAGGGTCGGCGATCTAGCTCAGCGGACTCAGTGCCAGCTTAGGCAAGCACAGGGTTGATCCCTGCCACCACATGCCACCCTGGCCCCACTCTCAGATGTGCTGAGCTGCAGACCGAGTCTGAGAGTGGTTGCACACACCTGTAATCCCAGTGCTGGGGAGGCTGAAAGCAGGAGGATCACTATAAGTCCCAGCTGCTGCATAGTGAGACCCTGTACCAAATATAAATATTAATGTTGGCAGGACCACTGTTCGGAATGCAGACTGGTGCCACCACTGTGGAAATCAGAGCGGAGACTCTTCAAAAAATTAGGATAAGAGGTCTCAACTGACCCATCTATTCATCTGGGTATTTTCCCAGAAGAATTGGAAGCCTCATACCACAGCCCACAGAGATACATGTACATTAGTGTCTATAACAGCACAATTTGTAACAGCAAAATCTGGGAAACAATCTAAGTTGCCTATTAACTGAGAAATGGCTAAAAAAGATGTAGTATTTTTATACAATGGTTACACATGCTTACTGTACAATAACACGTACTCCCAATTATCCTACTCTCTGAGAATCACATTTTTGATATGTCATTATTGGAAACATTTATATGGGAAATTTTCCTGATATTAGAAATTTAAATTTTAAAATTCTGCCATATTGTCAAAAATATGGTGCAGGATACTCTTATTTTAAATTTTTTTTTTCAAAAAAATAAATAAATAAATAAATATTTTTTTTTCCACATTCAAGATTGCTTTCTGAGAATAAGTTCATGAAAGCGTAAGTGTTGGGGCATAGCTTTTGCAAGCTTTCACGGCTTGGGCCTGTGATGTCACACCATGCAGGGTCCTTGTGTAAGAGTATTTTCTCACTGAACACTGGTCATATTGGTGCTGTGTTGTCTCTACAATATGTGCCGGTGTGCCTTGGGGGAGGAAATGCATAGCATTTCAGATTTAGTCAGTAATATACCCTTGGACTGATGCAGGCATATGTGGGTATATTTTAATTTGGTTAGGAGATTGTATAAGACATGAGTTATCTGAAAAAGACTACTTGTTTTTTAGAAGAAAAGAAGAGCATATAGTGGACAGAGAAAATCAATATATGTGCTGTGTTTTGTTTTTTCGGGATCATTTGCGTCTATTGGCACAGGTTTATTGTATTCTTTCTACCATTTATACTTTTACCTTGGGTCGTTTATCATGCTTATTTTTTATGATGATCTTTGCAGTGATTATTTTGAAGATCTTAAAAAACAACCTCAGTAGATTCTAAATACTTTTTAGAGTAACCTTGAAATTTACATAGTTGATCCTCACTTAGCAAGAAAATGATCCCTGGTATCATTTCCTAAAGATCTTTCTTTGTGCCTTTCAGTGGCATTTTTGAGACATGAGATGAACTCTGTGTGTTTCTTTCTTTTATCAAAAGCCACTTTGGAATGTTGCTGTCCACACTATGCTTTTTTAATAACAATTTTGCTTGATTGTCTATGGCATTAATGATATTTTTGGCACTCTGCTGAACACTTTAACTCTATTAATTGATCTAAAACTCAGGGCTGGAGAGATAGCTCAGCAGTCTAAGTGCCTGCCTTGCAAACACCAGGACATAGGATCAATTGCCAGCACTGCATGCCCCACCGGCCTCACTATCAGTTCAAACTGCATTGTGAGACCTCGTAACAAATAAACAAATAAATTTTTTAAAAATCAAAAGATAATAAAATTCATACCAATCCTTGAAATTCAGAAAAAATTGAATGGAATCCACTTAGAAGCCATGAAACTGAATTTTGCATAAATTAAGAAACCAATAGAGAAGGAGCATAGATTTTGAAGAGGCTGTGACTAAGGGAGTAACCTTAAAAGAGAAATCATATTTAACAAAAATTCCATATTGGTTTAATTTGTAACAAAAAGTAAATTTACCAACAACCATGCATCAAGCATATGACAAAATTTAAAACTTGTGTCTTTTCCACATTGTAATATTTGTTTTGGCATCATTACCATTTTCAGTTTTCTGTCTTTTTTTTTTAATTGGTGTATGCTTGCAGTATATAATGGCTGCTGCGGTTCTGTCTAGTTGTCCCTTCAGAGCCTCGTGTAGCTATTGAGTCAGGCTTCCACAATTTAGGTTTAATTCATGGTCCAATACTTCGACTATGGATATGAATGCCACACCCACCCTGGGGTGGGTGATCAGCATACAATGTGGGGAAGGGAGAGAGGCTTGCTAGCTACCACAGCCACTGCCTCTCCATGTGCACTCCGCTGTCTTCTACCAGCGTGAGCAGCTGCCCTCTGCCACGAACCACTTAGCCTTGGAGCCAGCAGAGCATGGACTGAAACCTCCACTAACTGTGAGCTCAGTGAACTTTCCCTTCCTTAATTTTAGGTGTGGGGTATTTTGTACCAAAAAATGAGAAAAAAGTAATTAAGACAATGATATGTATTTTTTTATAATTAATACTGCTGTTATGCTACTGATATCATATTCTGCCTCACTGTTTCAGGAGTTACATTATTGGCAGATGCCAAACCAGTCTATAGAAGAAATTAAAATAAAGACATCAATGCAGTCTTCCCCTCCCCACACCCCTCAGAACTGGGGATTGAACTCAGGCCGTTGCACTTGCTAGGCAGTGCTTATTCTACTGAGCTAGCTCTCCAGCCCCAAGAAATTAAAGTAAGGGAAGGGAAGGAAACAGACTGAGCCAATGTCGTAACTTCAGGCTGGGAAAATATAAGTGGCTGGATTTTAATTACGTCCACCTCAGAGAATTTTTTACCTTAAGATGAACATTTGCCTCTCAGCACCAACCAGGCCAACAGTTGGTATGGCCTGTAGTTTTCACATTGAGTGTTAAGGATGTCATAAAAGGAGAATGTTCTAATCCTAGAGCTACCCCCAGGGCTGTCTAGGTTGTAGCTCTCTTACTTTCTTCAGGATTTTCTTTAGTTTTATCCTTTACTTCTTCCCTTTCAAAGCTTTGCTTTATGTATATATCCTAAGCTACTTGAGCCCTTTCTTACAAGGCAACTGGCTGCCTTGCTTGTATCAGTCTAGATCCTCAGCCAAAAACATCTGATGTAACTATTCTTCCTATTTGTGGTTTTCTTTTTGTTTTTGTTTTGTTTTGTTTTGTTTTTGTTCTTCAAATATTGTTTGAAATCTGTAGGACTCTGTAGAACTTACTCCAGTCTGTTTTGGGCCTGCATGTCTCCAGGTTATATCTTTAATCAGCATAGATAAAGTTTGTTTCTTAATCAACTTTAACCCTACTTTTTCTTAAAGTTCTGAAAGTTTGTAGATATTATTTGGAAAATAATCTGATAAAATTAGTCTAATGAATGCATAAGTTAATTTTCTGTCAACATTTTCTAGTGCACACCCTGGGTTACTGAGGGCGGCAAGGAGAAGTACATAGTTGCACTTAAGCATACTTATTTATTTCATAACTTTTACCCTGAAAACACCTTTGAATGTAAGCTAACAACAAC
The DNA here is from genome assembly GCA_004027025.1 of Myocastor coypus. Classification (NCBI taxonomy): domain Eukaryota; kingdom Metazoa; phylum Chordata; class Mammalia; order Rodentia; family Myocastoridae; genus Myocastor; species Myocastor coypus. The sequence continues at coordinate 179,456 of PVJA010000362.1, read as the reverse complement.
AACAAAATTATCTAAAGTGATTCAGAGAACCAGCCAAATAGCTAAGCAGATTAAAGCTCCTGCAAGCAGATGCAGGGGCCAAAGTTTGGATCCCTGGCCCTGCTGTGCCTGCCCTGCCTTCAGGGGACGCTGAGACAGCAATAGAGGCCAGATGTGCTGATGCACCCCTGTAATTCCAGCTCTTTAGGAAGCTGTAAACAGGCAGATGACTACGAGTCCAATCTAGTGGGGAGACCCTGAACACCCTGTAGACCTTCCCTGAAATATAATCAATCAATCAGCCAATATATACCTAAGTTAAAAAACTAACATTAGCTCCCAATTAATGGGAGGGAATTACTTCAGTATCTATCTCATCCTACATAAGATCTCTCGAGATTATTATTGGCATAACTTGGTTTACAGTGTGCCAATTTTGTAGATAGTCAGCCTCAGTGGTGGTCCATCAATACACGATCAGATTTTGCCTCCCGGGATCAGTATACCTAGGGAAATGTCATAGGCAACCACCAGTGATACAATTATCAGTAGTTTTGTTTGTTTCAGACTCTATGAATTCATTCAGCTATTCAGTAGGAATCAGTCTCCACCAAGCAAAACAAACTCGGCATCAGCTGTCTGTAAAGATCAAGGAGCCAATGAACTCGAACATCTAACCACTGTATACATCTATAAATCTAGGTAGAATTCCCATAAGGAACCAACATAAAGTGTTACAGTAATAATGAATGATGGGGTAAACGGGAGAACAAGGCACTTGGGAAAAAACAATAAAATCACAAGTCTCATGTTTTTTTGAAACAGTAAGGATATCCAATTTATCATGTTCAGACAGCCCAAGAATAAAATACGTAGGATGGGACAGTCTGACAAAAGGATCATTATCTTTAAAGGTAAGGTTAGGAGTTCAAGGGAAATCGTGATGTTTGCATTGTCCTGAACAAGTGGGTAAGAAGCCCCCGTTTGAAAGTGAATCAGCAGATGGAAAGATTAATGAGACAAAGATAATTAAAAAAGTGATTGTTTCTGGGGATTTGCTCTAGGTATAGAGGTGACTGTGTGGAGAAGCTAGACATATTACAGCTTTAGCAGACAAAATTGCACAAAGTAAAGGTAAGTAGCACAATAAAATGCCAAGCATATTAAAATGCACCCTGTTTATTAGAAAAATAAATTGCATTTTGGAGTTCAATAAAAACCTAATTAAGGTAGGTTTTGACTGGACTTCACTGTTGTTGGCAAATATTGTTCCTTATTAATTATCCTCTAGAGTCCAGAAATCTCTTTAAAGCTTGGGGTATCTGAGATCTTAGGTTTCCTAGAAAATAATAATTGGGTGGGAAGCTTTACAATAATTTGAAAGATGTCCAAATTGCTAATGGAAATTGTACCTTTATTCAAGATCAGAGTGCGCTGTCTAATTAAGACATCAGGTTTCTTTGCTTTGGGGTAGAATTATACTTGTGCAAGCTGGGAAAAATGGCTATTCAGATATTTGTTTAATATGCCTTCTATGAATGAAGAGGGGAAAAGAATTAAGAATTCCCTACACAATGTAGCTTGACAGTTAAATGTTTCTAACTATAGTATTTACTTATGTTCAGAAATAACAATGGGAATGTATGTAAACAAGAATATCAGTAGAATTATTTGAAAGCTTATTCAAATTTTATATAACCCAAATCCTCTCAGCTACTCGAAATCCTCTTGGTTTCTTTCATTCAATAAAGACTTGATGTGCACTGTTTACATGAGTGAAATTTCAATAAAGGTTGATGGAATACTGAACAATTTTGATTAAACAAGTGTTATCAAGACAATTGCTCTGTTATTGTATAAGTAGCCCTAAAGTATTTGGACTTCCTTTGCTTGACTCAGATAAGTTATCCAACACATTTCCAATATTGTAGGCTGCTCCTTAGAATTCTGTGAAGAAGTTTGTACAGCTTAGGAGACGGATCAACAAAATTAAAGTCACCAAGCACAGCAATAGCTGGAACTTGCTAACACATTAAAAAGAAGTTCTCATCGATTTTCTTTTAGCTAAGACCTGCATGATGTTTGTGTATCTCTCTTTCATGCTTCTGCCAGTGGCTGGGCACCTGTACCAGAAATCTCCGTCCTTCCTTAACACAAAAACAAAATAGCAGACTTGGCTTTTCATCAACATTATCGCTGGAGGCAGCTTTAAATCCCAGTTTAAACTGGGACCATTAGAAGAGAAAAATGGCGGCTACAATGCTAAGAATTGGATGGGTGGGACCTGCACCCAACGGGGGGTCAGAGGCCATCACTCCAGACTGGGAAAAGAGAGCAGTCTCTACAAGCACTGTGATTACGGCCGTGCTTCTGGGGGCAGACTCCAGAACAACCGCCAGAGCCTAAATCACCAACGGAGTGACTGATAAGTTGACCCCTATGCATGACTGAATTTTTTTGCTGCTGCTCAAGTTCAGCCACTGATACCGATCAGTGACAGTTACTGATAAGTGACAGTAGCAGATGCTGTCACTTATCAGCTTAGTTTCCACAGCATTGAGTTGAATGAGTCTCCACTGGTACACACAACAGGTAGCCTGTTTAAGGAGCTGTGTTACCAATACTGGGAAGAACGGAGGGCAGTAGTCATCTTCGCAGGCTCGGCCCCTTGGGAAGGAGGGCAGGTCTACTCAGTTCCCATGGGAGGCATGATGGTAAGGCAGTCCTTGGTCAGTGGAGGTTCTGGGAGCTCATGTATCCATCTGTAGCTATGTGGATGATACCTGTGGAAAAGGCGTGACCAAGGAGGAGTGTCCAGGTCACTGCCAGTGCTCTTGCTTTGGCCATGGAGCAGGATGTGTCCAGTGGAAGAGTGATCCACATGGCAGCCAGAGAAGAATCAGGGGCTGTGCAGCAGGTACTCTGGGGAGACCAGGTACCCAAATTCACTATTGCCACTTTACCACCCCTCTGATCCTGAGATTCAAGGCTGAAATAAGAGATGCCAATGCCCTCTAATGAGTCAAAATGTAATAGTTTGTCCAAAAAAAAAAAAAAAAAAAACCAGCATTAATGAAAATAAAACCAAAAGGAAACAATAGCAATTATTTTATGCAAGCAGTAACTCTCCCTTATAAAAATCATTGTTCAGAGTGCAAAGCTCTTTCAGGAAGCATCATAGCATTCGTCTCTCTGCATTTGGTGAAGATGTCTTATATTTCTGATCAACATTTACCTGTGGTTTTGCACTTGGCCTCTTTGTGGACCTTGTGACTTTTAATCAGAAGGGGCCTTAGCTAGCAATTACACTGATAAACAGTGATGCATCCTTTGTTACCTCGTTAGGATCACCCACCAGGTCACTCAGAATTGTTTTGCACCACCTACCTTCTCCTGGATCTTAGCCTGCAAAATTTCTAGTTCCCAGCTTCCATGAGAACTTCTGTAAGTCTTCCATGCCTCTATTTTTCTATCTGTCCTTTTGCTCAGCTGAGAGTTTTGATGGGGTTTTTCTCTGTGTGTGTGTGTCTGTGTGTGTGTGTGTGTGTGTGTGTGTTTCAACATAACATCACTGACTGCACACTAAGTTCTTCCTTTTTCATTTGCAACTGTTCCACCCAAAGGAAGCATTTTCCCACATCAGTTATTTTCCAAAGGAGGGCGCATTTTGTTGTGCCTAACTGCAATCTTTCGCTGTAAGTTTACTTAGTGGTTCTGCATTGAAGATGAAAAGTAATTCAAAATGCATGCATGCATCCACTCAAAAATTACAGCTCAGTTTTGGGACCAAAATAGGATCTTTTACAGCGAGGGTTAAATCTGTAAAATTCAGCTACCCTATCATCAAAACAAAGAATTGTATCCATTCCTCAGTGAAAAGAAACTGGACCAGAAAGTAAGAAGTGAAGAAAATTGCTACCAGGTTTATATCTTTATACAAAAGTCTCTACTATAGAGCTCTTTTATAGAAATGAAAAACCTGAGATTCTTTTGACTTTCAAAATCTGCAATCATGACACTTTTAATTTAAGTTTCATAAAGTATTACTAATATTCAATAGTCATTATGCAAGTGCAGTTATGTAAGTATAAAAATAATAAGAAAATAAATGTAAGCAAGAGATCATAATGATGCCTAAAGTTATTATCAATGAGGAATGGGGGAGTTGACATCTTAGGATTTTTGTTTGCTTTTTAAGAATACAGTGGAAAAGAGATGACGGTTAGCTCTTTTCTAGACCTTGGATATGTCTTAGATTTCCAGATAGAGGAAAAGACGAAAAATTCTGTGTGGGTGAGGCAATATCAAAAGGATTCAGCGATGAAGAAAACCAAGGATTATCCTCAATGCAAAGAAGGTGAATAAAACAGAGAAAAATACTACATAAAGACAAAAGAGAAGCATTTAAATTTAATTCAACTCAAATAATCTTTGTTGTCTCTTTACGGTCATTTTCTTTTTTTCTTCTTCTGTTTGTATTTTTTTTTTTAAGGAAAGGGTCAACAGCGTGTTCAGGGTCTCACTACTAGATCAGATTCACAGGGATCTGCCTGCTTACAGCCTCCCAAGAGCTGGGATTATAGGCACACAGCACCATGCCCAGTCTCAGTGGCTGTGTCAGGGTGCCCTGGGGGCGGGGGCAGCATGGCCGACCCAGGGAATAGAATATTTAAGGTCATTTTCTGCAAAACAAACCTAGATCAGACACTAAGATATCATCTCTGAGATAACTACCACCTCAGCTTCACCAAGTTTTACCCAGGCAAAAGCCCTGGTTTCAATTTATGTTACATGCTTTTAAAAAGTAGATTCAGTATTGCTCTGCAAGTTTTTGCAGTCACCTAATAAGTTCTCTAGCCTATTTCAAATTCAATATACAGTATTTCTGAAAAGCATTATGTAGGATAATTGTACTGCTCATACATTCCTTTTTAATGTTAGTCATGACCAAGGGGAAATTAATTCAAGAGAAGAAATATAGGCAGTAATATACTTCTTCTTAAGACATCACTCTCTAAGAACAATTCTGGGAACTAATTATAAATCACTGGACCTATTTAAAGTGTTATAAAATAAAAACTATAGGTAGTAAATGGATATGTGTGCCACATGGGCTATACTTCAGAAACAAATAGCTTTTCACAGGAGAGACATTTTCTTCTTTCTTTTTATAGATTGTTTTTAAAATTTATTTCTTTACAATATTGTCTTAGACATTTTCATCTAGAAGAAATAACTTCAAACTATTTTTTCTTTATTTGATAGAGCAATGTTGCATTGACCTTAATGTACTTTTAGAGCTTGCTAATATTTTCATTTATATCTTCTCTCCATCACAAGGTACGATTCTATCTTGGAAATCTCAGTTCCCATATGAAAAAAATTCACTTCATAAATACTACAAATACTTTGGTAGCAACAAATGCTCCCATAGAATTACAAAACAGAAATTTCTGCCTAAAATAGCAATATATAAAAATTGAACAGAGAGGATGAAAATTGCTTTGTGCCTCTCGTTCCTAATCTAGTCTCAGAAATAATTTATGTAAAGGCATGTTGAAAATGCAATTCCTCACACAATCTGCATGAAGTGAATGATCAGTTATATTCTTTAATGGTAGTAGGATTGCACTTATTTTGCCCGGTGCTGTATAACCGGAATTAACATGGAAGTTTGATGTCTCTTTATTATCAGTTTACCTCTTTGCACACTCACACGAGCATCTATTGCACACATCTTACTTGCCATGGACTGTGTCAAGCCCAGGAAACATAAAGCAGAATGTGTCCTCTCTCTCTTCACGACTCCCCTTCAAGTCAGGAACAAAATGTGAAAATGCATTGAAATTCAATGTGGCAGGTCAGTCACGTTGCTAGAACTGTTAAACAGAGGGGGAGAGACAGAGGAGAGGAGAGGAGGGGAAAAGAGAGACCGAGAGAAAGAGAATATCAGGGAAAGTGAGGGAAAAGGAGAGGGAAAAGAAAAGAGAGGAAGAGAAAAGGGGGTGGGGAAGAGGGAGAGCGAAAGGGAGAGAGAGAATATCAGATATAGTTTACTTTAATTCGAGTGGCCACAAAAAAGACTGTGAGCAAAAGTTTGGGTTCAAGTAATTTACGACAGAGTTGCTCAAAATACGTACTCTGAAAGAATGACTTGTGAAAGAACTATTCTTCAGTGGCCGGTGGGGTATGATGCAAATAGTGATCTTGAGGCTGGATATTTCAGAACTTCCCAGGGAGTTCGCTAGAGCACGCAGCTGGACTTCACACTTCCATTTTCTGATTCAGTAGGGCTGTAATGCGGTTTTCAGTCGCAAAATTTCCTGTATGGTGCTGACACTGGTATTCCGGGATTAGATGTGGAGAATAACGGACCTAATAGAAGTAGCAGAATACTATGGTATAAAACACACACACATCCATGCATGCACACGCATGCGTGCACACACACACACACACACACACACATACAATTCGAAGTCCTTCTTACAAAATATTGCATCTTTATTTGCATATTTTATATTTTTATTCCGTGATGCTGGCAGCTACAAATGAAATGGCCATCTCTGATTTGAAAGAAATAGCATAAAAGGTTACACTTGTCACACCAAAAATGTCCTGTTGGATAATTCATGTGCAATAACTCCCAGCTATTTATATATATTAGAGTGTGTGGGAAAAGTGAAAATCTGTGAGCACGTATATTAATGATATGTGCATGTTTTCAGCAATAGCTACTTTGTGTTTATATAAATATTTGATAAAATTCTCCTGAGCATGAAATTCAGATTTGCTTTACACAGAGCAAAATATTTCTGTGAGGTTCATGATGCTGAAATAAAAGCCTAGGTCTCATTAAACAGTTTGGAAATGTAACTGCATCTATATCTTACTGCTTTTGAATTAAAAAAATGTTTGTGTGGAAAATTATTTTGGTTCTGAACTGTGTCTACACTGTAGGCAATGAAGCCATTTGTGGAGGACCATTTTGAAAACAAATGTGTATCTACACTTAAGTGGGGAGCACAGCAACAAAAGAATATTGTGAACCTCAGGATCTATTTGTTTCCATATACTACACATGAAATTTTCTATGCTGAGTGCTCATTTAAAACCACATAAAAAGCCCTCTATTTTTCCAAGGATGCTGTGGAGAATAATGCAAACTGACTGAAAAGAGATGAATTCTGCTGCCCTGGCTCTGGGTTTGTGGCACCATCAGAATTTGTAAAGCTAAGGATATAACAGCAGCCCTGCAGTACTGTCTGTCTAATTGTAATTTTACATCATGGGAAGGGTTTTGCGTAACTAGACTAAGCTTCCCCTTGTGTCAAGTATTTAGTTATTTCATAGATAATCGGCACATGGTAGATAAAACATTTTGAACAGGAATGCTTTTAACTCTAAATATCATTGTATTTTATCCCTTGAACAATGTAGGTTTAAAAGTCAAAGAATAGCATAAATTTTTCTCTTATTATGAGAGATTGGCAATGTGACTCACAATGTGTCTCAAACTAAGGTCTTCTTCAAGCTCAAAATAGACCTATGGAATAATCCTTTCTCCTCTATGTTTTATTTTGAAGTGCACTCATTTCTTTCTCAGCTGAATCTTCTTCTTATGGTCGAAGCTCTAGGCGTTTCGTGCTCTCGTTTTGCAATCATTTGTCATATTCCAGTTCAATCTCCTGCTTCAAACAAGGTGTTTCTTAAAAGAAGCCTCTGAGATTTGCCACGGCTTTTCTGGTTTCCCTGGGATTCAGTCTAAGCCAGTGTTTTAAAAGCTGACATATAGATAACTTCCTGGGGCCTTCATTTAATGGTCAGAATTTACAGCCCAGACAGAAGAGAAAAAGGAAACTCAACTTGTGACTTAACACAGAGACCCATTCAAGAAAAGCCAGGCTCATGACATTCAATACGGACAGCGCCCCCTGCAGGTGGGCGGTATCTCCACATGTTGAAAACGACTCCATCTGTGCAAACCGCTCTTATCCACTCTCAGCCTTTTGTTCTCATCCAAAGCAGCAACTCTAAATAGGAGACCCACCAACAACGTTCTTTGTTTTAAAGATGGTGGTTGCTTGACTGTATTCCCAACACTCTTCAAAACTGAGATGGGAGGATTTCAAGTTTGGGCCCAGCTTGAGTAATGCAACAAGACTTGATCACTAAAAATAAAATCTGGACAATGTAGCTCAGCGTGAAGGCTCTGGGTTAAATCCCAATAACACCAAAAAGGTAAAAATAGAAAGAATGCTCCTCATGCCCTCTTTTTCATAAGACATTTATGAACTCTTCTAACCTTTTTCTTCTTCTTGCTGTGCATGACCTCCGTTCTGTTCTCCGTGAGCCCGGTTTACACACAGGCTCTAATCACTCTGACAGCTCTTATCCGTCTCAATGCAGCACGTCCAGGCTGCACCTGCTATGATGCCTAAACGCTGCGTCTGTTTCTCAGCAGCTAACTGTTCTATGGACTGGCATCTTTTCTATAGCCTTCTTGGATTAAGTAATATCTATTGAATGCCTGCAATTGTGCCATGATATTATAAGGTAATAGCCAGAAATTCAAAGATGGGATTTTTTCGATAGACATGACAGATGTGTCTAGAGATTACTTTAAGAAAACAGAAATGATGAGGGTTTTCTGGGCAAGAAGTGTTATATGTGGTGTTATATATCACAACATGAGAAAAGACGGAGGCAGACTGTAGACTGGAAGAGAAAGACAGTAGCACTTTAGGTATCAAGATGTATTGGGAGTTTCAGAGGTGAAACCAAGGGCCAGGTAAGTAACTCAGCCTTGTGGAACGGCTCCAGAAATACAGCGTAGAAGTAATCTACATGATTGAGCCCAGCGATGAGTACTGTGTCCAGCAGCTAAAGGAATCTGAGGAGGAAACTTTAGTGTCAGCTACCAAAGAAGGCTTGGAACTTCCAGAAGATGAAGAGGAATAAAAGAAACAGGAAGAGAAAAAGACAAAGCTTGAAAACTTGTGCAAGATCATGAAAGATATCTTGGAGAAAAAGGTCCAAAAGGTAGTCGTGTCAAACCGGTTAATGACATCTCCTTGCTGTATTGTCACAAGCATGTATGGCTGGATGGCCAACATGGAAAGAGTCATGAAAGTCCAGGGCCCAAGAGATACCTCCAAGATGGGTCACATGGCAGCAAAGAAGCACCTGGAGATAAGCTCTGACCACTCCATCATGGAGACCTTGAAGCAAAAAAGCTGAGGCTGATAAGAACAAGTCTGTGAAGGATCTGGTCACCTTGCTATATGAAACTGCCCTGCTGTCCTCTGGCTTCAGCCTGGAAGGCCCACAGACACATGCAAACAGGATTTGTAACATAATCAAGTTGGGTCTAGGGATTGCTGAGGATGACCCCACTGCCGACGATACCACTGCCACTGGCCATGAGGAGATGCCACCCCTTGAAGGGGATGATGACGCCTTCTGCATGGAAGAAGTCGACTGAGCTCGGTCCGAAGAACCACTGGCGCATGCTCAGTACTTTCACCTTCATTCCCTCTGAGGATATATATATATATATTTTTTTGAGCATTTTTTTGTTAAGTCTGTATGGAATGATAACTGCTTTTAAGTAGGAAGATAAAGTTTCTTTCCACTTTTAAGTAATACTGTGATAATTTAGGCACTAAAGCAGAGCTCGCGGTGCTTCCTTTAGTTTCACCTTGGTTTATTTTAACAAGTTGAAATATTCATGGTAAGATAAAACTTAGCTGTTAGCTTTGTGAGGTCTGAAGAGCTTAGTTACCGAGCCAGGTTCCTTAGTAGACCAAATCTTGTGCCTCTGAAGTGTTGAGGTTCCCTGAAGTTTAAAGGAATATTTGTGAAGATAGCTTGAGTTTTCTTATAGGACCTTTTTTAAGCTTTCCCCAGTAGTTTTAAATCCGCATGTCCTAGGCTTCTAGAAGTATGCTACACCAAAAACTTGATGGCAGGAGCTGCACGGGCTTGTTTTCCAAAGAAAAGGACTGTTTCAAGGGGAACTTCTGGGATACCGCAGAGCTGTAACAAGGCCTGTGACTGCAAGCGGAGGCCCCAGGTCACCTTGTGCTTTAAGAAGTAATGGATACAGCCGAGTTCAAAAAAGAAAAGATGTATTGGGAGGAATAGGTAGTAACTCTGAGTAGAGGGTGTGACTGAACTTTGGGAATCCTGAGAATCCAGTGTGTGTGTGTGTTTATGTATGTATGTGTCGGGGCTAGGGAGATAGCTCTGAGGCACAAGTGCCTACTGGGCAAGTGCAAGGTCGTGAGTTCGAACCCTGGTCCCACACACACACACACACACAAAAAAATGTATGTGTGTGTTTATGTGTGTATAAATGTAGGCATGTGAACTTGTTCATATGTGGACACATGCATATGTAATATGTGTCTGGGTGTGTATGTGTAGATTCAGTTACACTCAAAGATGTGTGCATACGCATAGATGTTTATGTGTATAAACAGTCGCGTGCCAAAATGTCCTAGAGACTTGACAGCTGAAGATAAGCATTGGCTAGACATTCCCATTTCCCCAATCAGTGAAAGGACAGCAGGGCTAGACCTTCAACATGTTTTTACCCAGCTGAGAACAAGCAGAGTGGTCAGCCAGCCACAGTTCAGTGTGGTCAGCAGTGGGCCAGGACAAAGGCTCTGGGAGGCCAGACCTCCTGTGCGCAGACCGAGAAGCGAACTGCCTTCTAGTGCCATCCCGAGGCCTGGTTCTCCCTCGCCCCATTTATAATGTTGCTTCTTCACGATGAGTGTGATTAAGGCTGCAATTGGAAATGAAGGATGGCTTTGCTGCTTAGGTAGCAGGAGCTGTTATGATGGCCGAAGCCAGGAAGAGTGTTGTTAATAATTTCAGCAGGGAAAAGTTCAAATGAACTAGCAGTGAATTAGGAGCAGCCAGTTCTATAACGTCAGATATTCAGCCAGACTTGTTAATTATAAATACTATTAAATATTTGCCTGGTGATGTTTCCAAAATCTATAGTCAGATAAGTATATTTCTAAGAATGTTAAGCACAGGTTCCATCTGATATGCACCGTAACATTCGTACATCAGTGTCACCTGTGTCCCCGCCTCCGTGCTCTTCCAGGCTGCTCTTTTCTGTCCCACGTTGCTGATCCGTTCCACATCAGGCTTTTGTCCTGAAGCTTTCTGTCACTGTCATTCTTTTCTTTCTTTTTCTTTTTTCCTGTATTTAGGACAGGATCTACAGATCAGACTCTAAGTGATTCTCCCGTTTTCAGCCTCCCAAGCACTGGGATTACAGAAACGCCCCACCACACCCAGTCTCAATTGCTGTCTTGGTGTGCTCCATGGGTGGGGACTGGCATTGCACACCGGGGATCAAACACTGGCCACTGTGTTCCGCCTAAGCAGGCACCTTAGTCGGCTGAGAGGTCAGGCTAGCTCTGTCATTCCCATTCTATGACAACTTTCTTTCTTTTTTGAAATAATGGAGGAATAGGCATTAGGAAATTATTGAAAATGAAATTATAGTAGAATAGTAGGAGAAATGAAATCAAGGACAAGGGGCTGGGGATTTGGCTCAGTGGTAGAATGCTTGCCTAGAGAGCTGGAAGCCCTGGGTTCAGTCCTTGGCACCAAAAAAAAAAAGAATAAAACCTCCTGTAGAAATCAAGGACAAGTGTGTGCACTAGGGCTGGGTGCGGCAGCTTTATCGTTGTTTGGGTTTTATTTTGTTTTAGAGATTGTAAAGTAGGAAGTGCCTGGGAATCTATGCAGATGAAGGAACTAAATATAAGAGGAATCTGACTTTTAAATGAAGACCACAAGTCCCCTTTTCTGGGTTTGAGAAAAATATGCGAAACAAACAGGGTGAAATCTGGTCAAATTCATCTTTTCCTTTTTTAAATTTTTAAAATTTATTTATTTATTGTCGAATGTGTCTTTTATCTCTTCAACTTGAGTGATACACTCAAGTGTATCGCTCAGCTTCCTCTGTCTGGATTTCTGTTTCAGGACAAGCGTGTGGCTGGTTTCTTTCTCAGGAATGTCACGTGGGCCCCATGGCCTTACTCCCACACCTTGCCACCATGCATGGAAAGTTGACACTGGAGTTGCAAGAAACTTCCAAAGTTTTCCCTAACTTACAGTAGTGTTGTGTATTGAAAAAGGAAAAACTTAACATCCAAATTGGCAGAATTAATTTTTCCAGATGTCTCAGTTAATTTTTACTCATTGCTGGGACAAATACCCAATACTCAAAATGAAGGAAGGAAAGGCTTATTTAGCTCACCATGGAAGTTTCAGTTGATATTCGGCTGGCCCAAGGCTTAGTGGAACAGGGCAGAGAGCATCCAGTTTGAGGTGCAGAACAGCAACAACTGCAACAGAGGCAACCGAATAACCAGGGAAGCAGAGAGCAGCAGCGCGAGTCTGTCTCTCTGTCCCTCTTTAAATTACATCAGGCTCTCTGCCTCAGCCTATCCACTTTGGGCTACATCCATAATCTCAGAAGTACTGGGAAGTAATTCCATCAGCACTAAAACACATAATCCCAGGGATCATGAGGCAAGTCTCAAACTCTAGAAGTCTCAGCCCCATGATTGCAGGAGGCTTTGGGGGGACAGCTAGACATAAACCATAATACCAGATGAGCTTGTAGAATCTTTGGTAGCCTCAAAATGGTAAAGGTACAGTTGTCTTGACAGAGAGATTACGAGGACCAAGGTAGTCATGCTAACTTAGTAGGTTGTAAATATCTCACAATTCTTGAAAAGATGAATGGATAAACATTCCTCTGTCTACTCCTATCCACCCTGTGTGCACCAAGTTTAATTCGGATGCTTAGTCATGCAATAAAATTTATGGATTTTTCTGTTCCTTAGAGGGTTCTGGTGACTACTGATTTTTTGTTCCTACTGCTTTTTAAACAAGACTTTAATTTATATTTTGTTCGGGCTCTATGAATAATGAATAATGTGTATTGTCTTCCTCAGCTAAATTTCTTACTTCTTAAAGTCTACTTTTGTTACTGTTTATTTTTTTTTTCTACCTGTGCATTCATACTATACGTTGTTGCTCCTGGCTTTGCAAATATGTGGGAACGCCATTGACTTAGGGGTGTGTGCCAAAGTGAAAAAGGCTGAGTTCACTGTGTTTTCCAGAGAAGTACATGAAGCCACTGGAGGGGATGTGTAAACGGTCCTTGTGCTGATTGCAACCTCTTGTTCTTGGAGGTCTTACTGGCTGCACAGCAGTCAAAGAAACATTTTTTTACTGTATCCGACATTGTTGAGAAATTTTCAAAATCATCTTGTCCAACAAAGTTAGTTCAGATGTCACATGGCTGTGTTTGTAATGATGTGTCTGCAGTACAGAAACAGAATGTTCTCAGTTGCCGTGAAGATCGAAGGGAGTCCTAAAGAATGATGTATCAGGGACCAGAAGACTCCCATCCATGGATTCTAGGAGTTATAACCGAAACTGAGCTTCTCATAACACCAGTGATTTGATCAGGAAACAAGGCCTATAAGTGCCAAAGGTCTCATGAAGGCAGTGCTCAGAAAAAAATGTGGCATCTTAGTATAAACAACAGATGTCCACATAGGGAGTTTTTCCTTCAGTGAAAAGGTGCTTTTGCACTTGTCCAAAAGCAAAGAAAGTCTGAGTATTCTGAGCCTGAATAGTTCCACCACAGACTAACTCATATGGTGCTCTGGTCATAGAATTTCATTCCTCAAGTCTCAAGGGATATGCAGATTCTATTTGCCTTCTCTCTTGTTAAATCAGTGCTGGCTTTATCTCCAAGGCATCTTGTTCCCTATATCATATCTTGAGAGACTGTAGATTATGTCCCATTGTTCAAAGTCTTATTGAAAGATACATGGTGACCTCAAATAGACTCATGTCACACACACACTCACACACACACACACACACACACACTGATCCCTTGGATATAAGCATTGTCATTTTACTTTTCCACTAGTCAGGATGAAGGGAGAGGTTGACTTGATATTTACTTTTAGAAATAAAACTCCTTCTCCAAGAAGTTTCCTCTGAGCTTTTCAAAAACATTGTCTCACACTGGGCATGTTGGCACATGTTGGTAATCCCAGAAATTGGGAGGCTGAGGTTGGAAAGTCACTGTGAGCTCCAAGTCAGAGTGAGGTACATAGGAAGGACCTGAACTGTATAATAAATCCTTGTCTTGGACAAACGAACTAACAACAACAACAACAACAACAACAAAATAATACTAAACATTTTCCCTACCTGGCAGAGCAATCCAACCCAGACGAAGACAGTCAGAAACTATTACCTAGGGAGGTCTTTACAATAACAGAATAAGGATTTGAACCTACTCTCTGGTTCTCATTAAAGAATAGCGCTTATGGTTGTTATCATTGCACAGATAGTGATAGGTCATTCTGGAAGGGCTGGTGAATTTTCTCCAATAAAAACATTTTGTCTTGTTCTTTCTTAGAATAAATAATGGTACATAGTAGTAAATGGTTAATTGTATATGTTAAACCAGTGCATATGTGTAATTATGTATAACAGTGAGAAATTTGAAATGACTATAATAGTATAGGGTTGGCAGTGTCTACAGGGTTTCACTGTTGATCAGACTTGTAGTAATCTGCCTGCGTTCAGCCTCCTAAGAGCTGGGATTACAGGTGTGAACCACCATTGCAAGTCTCACTGGGGGCGGGACCTGCATGGCACTCTTGGGACTGAACCCTGGCCTCTGCATCAGCCTAAGCGGGTGATCTAATCTGCTGAGCTATTTGGCTGGCCCAAGACATTCTAAGGATAATAATACAACAGTGCAGATAGGATGCACAAGGTAATCAATTAGGAAGATGGATCCACATTGTCTCAAACCATAATTAATTAGATAATTAAGTTGTAATTCTTTTGAAACAAATTTACTTGATGATATTGTAGTCTTCATAAGTTGGTTACTTTTGGCTATTAGTTTGGGTTAAGTCTGAACCGTATATATGTAACATCTTGGGATCTTTTGCAAGGCAGACAATTATTTGAGGAGTCTTAGGCAGAACTTGAAAGACTGTCATTAAAATCCTACTGGTTGATGTTGGTGCTGCTAGATTTTGGGTCACATTTTGTAATAATAGAAGTCTTTCTTATCCTTCACACTGTTGACATTTTGGACCACTGAATTCCTTGGTATGGATGTTGTCCCATGTATTGCAGGATGTGTAACTGTTTCCTTGGCATATTTCTTGAGACTCAATGGATGCAAAATATGTGTTTCTTGTCTTTTCACCTCATCTTCTGCTTTGATTTGGTACTAGTCCAAAAGCTTAGTCTGAGAGTAGGGTCCAGGATGCAGCACAGGTTGGGTACACAAGGAAATCAGGACACACCTCACACCCTGAATTTAGTCCACTCCCTAGTTTTTAAAAATCAACAGTACATCAATAGTCTTTAAATTTTTCTTTTGTATTTATTTATTTGTTGGATACGGGGTCTCTCTACTCAGTTCAGACTCATGGCAATCCTCCTGTCTTGCTTCCCCAGCACCAGGATTACAAGCATATACCAGTATACCTGGTTTTGGGCATGTGGTGCTGGCGACGAAATTTGGGTCTTTGCGCTTACCAGGAAGATACTTAGACCACTAAGCTATCTCCTCAGTTCCTCTATAGTGTTTACTTTACCATTTTTTCCTGATTTCTTTTGTATCACAGAAGAAAAATTGAATAGCTTTAGGAGACTATTTCGCCCACAGGTTTAAAATATTTACTACCCAGCTCTTAATAGAGTAAATTTGTCAAGACCTGTTCTTAAAACATCAAAACCCCAGAACTTTAACTTGCCTAAAATACAAGACAGAGTTTCATAGCAGGCCTCTGAGTATAATTGAATAGATGCTAAGTCAAGAACACAGTCTTTGGGTCAGTCCCAAAGAGACTGACAAACTCCATTTTTCAAATGAGCCATTGGCTTGCACAACTTGGGTATTAAACAACCTCTTCCGAAACAATGGAAATAGGAACAAACCCCTGGTGCCAGAAAGCACTGGCTAGGTTTATTTTAAAGAATCTTATTCAAAGCCTGGTAATTTATGTGCCTAATTATAACTGACACAAGGCAGTCACCTGGTATCCTCCCTGGACTCCCATGTTATGTAACCTCTTGTGTTTGTGGTGATGATCACAGGTTTGCCTTTGTGTGCAGGCTCCTAAGTCTTCGAGGGGCGAGACCATTTTTCTAAAGGGAAGTGAGAAAATTTTGAATGGAAAGCACATAAGCAGGGACTTTTCTGAGGAGAAATGATGAATGCTTAGTCCAGAAAGTAAGATTTTGTGAGAGCTAAAGTAATAAGCTGCAGTCTTGGCACACGTACCACAGAAATGGGATGGGACGATGGTATACTAGTGTGACCTCTGAAGGCGTGCAGTATTGGGGATCAATACTATAACTGTTTTAGGCTCACTAAGGCACTGAGGTGGGTGTGGAAATAAGGTAGAACAGGCATTATGGTTTGCAGTTAGGTGTTTCCCCAAAGCCTTATGTATTGCTGGGGTGGGCTTCCAGAGTTAGTGATTAATTCATGATCCTATGCTTGGGTTATGGGTGGGAGTGCTATACCTGTCCTGACGAAGATAGCCTGAAGGGCGTACACGGAAATGAGTGGGGCTGGCCTCGGCTACTGCGGTGGCTGCTACTCTTCCCTTTGCTTCCTGCTGTCTCCTGCCACCGTGAGCTGCTGAGCGCTGCCGTGCACCTGCCTTGGAGCGAGCCAAGTACAGACTGAAACCTTCAAGCACGGTAAGCTACGTAAACCTTGCTGTTCTCAACTTGGGGGTAGCTTGTCCCAACAAGGAGAGAAAAGAAACCAGGACACTAGGATTGTCCAACCTCAGCATCGTTGACGTTTTGGACTGGCTAAATCGGTGTTGTGGAGCCTGCGCTATACGTAATAAGTGCTTGGCAACACCTCTGGCCTTTAATTCTCTAGCTGCCAGTAGGGGCTCCTCCCCTGGTCTGGACAAGCAAAACCATCACTGGACACCACCAGTATCCCCTCGGGGGTAAAATCACCTCTGTTCGAGAATCCCTGGGTTGTATTACACTGCAAGAAGAAGAAAAGAACTTCGCAGTTTGGCTGAATCCCTAAGCAAAACTGGGCAGGTTTCCAGGGAGATTGCCCTCTAAGTGATGATTCAGGATTTTGAACCTCCCAATCAGCACACGCTACTTACCTTCTGGTAGAAAATAAAAGAGCGTCAAGTTGAGTAAATCTGTTCTGTACTCATATCCAGAGGTGACATATTCCACTTTGGCATATCTTTTATTTTATTTATTTATTTATTTATTTATTTATTTATTTATTTATTTATTTATTTAATTTATTTTTTGTCTTTTTGAGACAGAGTCTCACTATGCAGTTCAGGCTGGCCTCGAGTTCACTTATGTAGCCCAGGCTGGTCTCGAACTCGCACCGATACTCCTGCCTCAGCCTCCCAAGTGCTGGGATTACAGGCGTGCACCACCACGCCCGGCTCGGCATATCTTTTATTGATCAAAATAATTCACATGGCCGCTCCTACCTTCACGAGGGTGAGAAGTCAAGATTTACCCTAGAAGATTAACAAGCGGATTGCTAAACCAGGTTAGAACACTGTTGATTTTCCTTATCTCCAATAATTTCTGGCTGTAAGTAGGAACTACAATATGGTAAAGGGCAGAGAGTCAAGACAGAGTCATGATGAGTAGCACACCGTGCTCTGAAGCCAAAGTGGTTGATGCTGAATTCTAAATGCACATCCGTGATAACAGACCAGACAGGAAACCTCATGGGGCTTCTGTTTCCTCATTTTACGACAAGTGCTAGTAAAAGTTATTGCTTTCTAAGGTTGCTGTGGAAGATAAACATGTCGGGGCTGGAGAGATAGCTCAGCAGTCTAAGCGCTGCCTGGCAAGCACAAGAACCTGGATTTGATCCCCAGCACCACATGACCTGCTGGCCCCAAGCTCCCCAGGCGGGCTATGCTGGCCACCAAAACTGGGCATGGTGGGACATGTCTGTAATCCCAGTGCTGGGGAGGCTGAGAAAGGAGGAATACTGTGAATCCAAGCTGCATAGCAAGCTTGTTCCAAATACATAGATGGTTAACGCAGAACGGTGATTATGGTAGCAATGGTAAAGCACAAATGTGGCACATATCATGTACATTATACATGACTTAAAGCGAGTGAAAAGAAATAACATATATACAGTGAGTAAATTATTTTCTGCAAAATGTATTCAGAGAAAGAAACAGAAAGTATCATGCATTCAGAGGAATTTCTTGACTCTCTACGAGGACATCTCCATAGCTGTGAATTAGATATACCTTGCATAAATGTATAAATATGTATATCTCTACTGAGGCAAGTTTTCTAACACAACTTTTAGATTTTTTTTTTTTTTTTTTTTTTTTTTTGTCTTTTTGAGACAGGGTCTCACTACCCAGTTCAGGCTGGCCTTGAGCTCACGTTTGTAGTCCAAGCTGGTCTCAAACTCACACCGATCCTCCTGCCTCAGCCTCCCGAGTGGTGGGATTATAGGCCTGCGCCACCATGCCTAGCTACTTTTAGCTTTTTACCATGTTCACAGGAATACATCAGTATTTCTAAAAAAAAAAAAAAAACAGTTTAATTTTTTTTAATTATATTTAAAAAGTTCAACCTGGGCAAAATCAGATAGCAATGTCCTTGCTATCTGTTTATCAGCACATTCCATATTCAGTAATTCTGGAAATATTTAGTGTTAACCATAGATGAAAATATGTCCTCTTGTATGAACTTTACTGGACATGTTCCCTGAACAACACTTAATGCATATCTAAAATATCATGATGTAGAATGAGCTAGATAGCTCAGAGAAGTAAGACGCCTGCTTAGGCAGAACACAGCAGCCAGGGGTCGATCCCAGGCCTCTCTATGCTGGTCCCACCCCCAGGAGCGCTGAGATGGCGATTCAGACTGGGCATGGTGGTGTGCCCCTGTATTCCCAGTTTAGAAGGCTGCAAACAGGTGAGTCACTGCAAGTCCAGTCTACGTAGTGAGACCCTGTAGGCCTGTACTAAATATAAGATATCACAAAGTACTAAATACCGAATACTTCAATCTGTAGCAGCCTTTCAGCGTTTGCTTTCATGGTCTGGGACTACTGAACATGGTGACAACTATCGCTATTGTCATCTTACAACTTCCAGCCAGGCTGCAGCACTATGTCATTAATACAAAATATCTAAATTAGGTCAGCACTTTCTGTTGTGGCCATTATAGTCCTGCAAAAAGCCACTAAAGAAATGATTCTCCTTCTAGCTACATGAAAACTAATATTTTCCCACAGTATTTAAACTCAATTTATTGTTTCCCAGATTTGGCCGTTGTAACCCTCAGATCACTCAGCATGCTTTGGCATGGAACACTATTACATTTATCAATATGTCTCTTTCCCTCCTCTTCAACAGAATTCCCATCCGATTCTTCTTATCTCTTTGACTTCTTATTTCTTTTATGCCGTTTTCATTCTCAGAATCATAAACACTCTCAGAGGAACAAATCCCCTGCTACTGCCTAGCTTCCAAATTTGTGTGTGTGTGGGGGGGTGTATTTTTAGGTAAGGATCTACAGGGTGTTCAGGGTCTCACTACTAGATCAAAGTCATGGTGGTCCACCTGTTTATAGCCTCCCAAGAGCTGGGATTACAGGCATGAGCTGCCACGTCCATTCTAGTTGCCATTTCAGTGTGCCCCAGGGGATGGGGCTGGCACGTCAGGCTGGAGATCAAACCCCCAGCCCCTGTACCTGCCTGCAGGTGCTTTAATCCACTGAGCCATTTGGCAGGCCCCTAACTTCCAAAAACTGACATTAACCTGCATGAGCTTAGGAGAGAGGGTTAAGTAAAAGGTAAAAAAAGATCTTTCATCAGCTTATATTTTAAAAGCTATACACTGAGCTTGTGAAACATGCACATTCTTCTTGTATATTCCAAAGTGGCTGATAATTCACACTTTGAATTTTCCCAATTCAAAGGAAGTGTAAATAATTGAGATGATACACACGCTGATTATTCTGACCTTATCATGACATAATGTATACACGCAGTGAAGTGTCACAATCTCCCAAACACATAGACAGTTATTACATGAAAATTTAAAATAAAAATAGATCTTCAAAATATATATATCTCTAAAATTGAACACAGACTCAGCAAATCAAAATCTCTTGGAAGAAAGCCAGAAATCTGTGTTATTAACAAACTTCTACACACAGCACATCACCACATCTAATTATTTGAGAAGCTGTCTTCTCATAGAATTCTACTATACATCTCAACTTTCTTTCTAAAATATGAGCATAGCGTAAATTATTTGAATTATTTGATCATTGTACAAAATTATTGCTCTATTTTCTTCACAATATTATAATTACATGACTGCATCATAATTACTCAGCTATCAGGTCATTGACATGTTCAATATTTTTCTGATAAGTAGAAAACAGCAGATGAGTATGCTTAAGAAAAGAAAAACAATCTTATGTCTGATTGCGTGCATGAAGATTTTAGTATATTTTTCGCTTCCTTGTGGCTTTATCTTCACAAAAATTTCAGAAACATCTCTAAATAATAGATCATAAGCTCTTGTAGAGAAGAAGCAGTGCTTCTTTCTATCTGGAAAACTTCCTGGTGTGATGAAATGTCCTGAATTCTCCTTAAACATTAAAAGTTGTAAACAAACTCTTGTAAAGAGTCCTACTCCAAATCATTGTTACCAGAAAGTTCTCTTGAGAGGATCACCTGTGACCCATTTGCATATTATTGTAATTGAGATAAGCAAAAAAAAAAAGTGGTTATGTGAAATGTCTGTTTGTCCTTGAGCTAGAAATTTTCTTCTCTTTCAATAATTAAGGTCTTAGCTTAGTCCTCATTAAGATAAATGAAGTATTTTAGAATAAGGACAGCCCGTCTTTTGAAGATCAGATTACCAAAGTAAACTTTAACAAAAGTATAAGGTTATGATTTCTCCTATGTTACAACATTTTCTGCAATCAACTAAAATTTATATCATGCAGACAATCACAGTCCTTAAGAAGCAGTGATAGTATCAGAAATACTGAGGAAACCTGCCTCTCTATGTTTGACCTGGGACGTTTTATTTGGAATTTATCTTCTTATGAGTTCTGTCCTTAGTGGCATGCC
Organism: Myocastor coypus; assembly: GCA_004027025.1. Taxonomy (NCBI): domain Eukaryota; kingdom Metazoa; phylum Chordata; class Mammalia; order Rodentia; family Myocastoridae; genus Myocastor; species Myocastor coypus. The sequence continues at coordinate 158,257 of PVJA010000362.1, read as the reverse complement.
ATCGGTTCATCAGGTTTCTAAAAAGCCTTTGCTAGAACATTTCCTAGATCTTCATGGGTCTTTTATGCAGTGCCAGCGTGAACAAGTGAGGTGTATCCTCAAACCAAACTAATTATAGACATCAACAGGCAGATAAAAGATCAGACTCTCACAAAATACAGAAATGCTTCCAGAAAAACATAATATAGGTTAGATGTGCATATGTTCTACTAGTCCATGAAAAAATGTAAGATGTTAGAGGTTTCCTTGGGTTTTTGTTTGTTTATTGTTTTTTAGTTCGATAACCTTGATCCAAGATGTCGTTTTGTGTGCGTACCTGGATTACCACAACTCTACCAAAGTCATTTAAAATGCGACACTGATTTCTGCAATGTGTTGGCAATAGTTTAGAGCACTGACAGGCATGTAATAAAGTCCAGGGAATGTTAGTGGCTAGCACTGCCGTCATCAGTTCATTATTGGTTCCCCCCTGCCCCACTTTTTAATGTATTTGGTGTAGGGTCTCACCACGCAGCTCAGACTCATCATCCTTCTGTTTTCAGCCTCACCGGCACTGGGATTATAGGCCTGTGCCACCATGCTTCACTTTAGTGGCTGGCTCAGCATGCCCTGGGGTGGGGCTTGCACTGCATGCGGTGCCAGGGATGGAATCCTGGCTCTTACAGTTGCCTAAGTGGATGCTTAGTCCTCTGAGCTATCTCGCTTGCTCTTCATTATTGTTAAATATTCTGATATATTCTAATAAAATTTATCCATTGTCTTAATGAACTGCTCTATTTATATATGCATATAATTGAAATCAACGTTCACAGGAATACAATCAATTTTCTATGAAATCTTATTGGAATAAAAACTAAAAATATATTAAATGTGTGTGTGTGTGTGTGTGTGTGTGTGTGTGTGTGTGTGTGTGTTGAAATATGTTGCTACTTCTAAATTTTAAGCTCAAACTTTCCATCACTATGTTTTCTCAGGGATTATATCTCCAAATCCACCATGGAATCCCAAGAACACTGGATATAGTGAATGATATAGTTTTAGCCCATGGAGTACTAGAAAAGATGAAATGGGGACAATTCGTTGCCATTTTATTTTTCTCTGTTTCTTCACTGTCACTATATTGGTTGAGTATCTCATCTCTTCTTAAAATATCTGTAATGAGCCCCTTCAGTTTTCCACGATGTCAGACTTTCACTAGTCACTTTTCTGTCTTTTACTTCTGTAATTTCTCCTGATTCAAGCCTTTTGTGTTTCTCAGAGGCCTTTAGTAAGAAAGACCAGATTCTTATAACATGAGAAATTGTCTCACCTGATTCACACGTTGCTGTGCAGCCAAAGAGTTCAATCCCTATTCCGTCTATCTACCAGGCACACAAGTCACACACACAAACACACATTGTGTGCTGTGGCTGGTCCTACTGTGAAGCTTTTAAATATGCTGTGTTCTCTTCCCCATATTTGCCTGCTATATCTCATATCCTCTTCTGAAGGAAATCTTCCAGTTTGCTTTGCCCTACTAGATGAATTTTATCACTTGCTATTCAACAACCAACCGCCTCTGGGAAAAGAATTTTCTGACTTCAGCAACATGCATTAGGGCCAGCAAGATGATACAGCAGTCTAAAGCACCTGCTTAGGAAAGCTTAGGCAACTGCAGGGACCATGGTTCGATCCCTGGCACCACATGCTGTGCCAGCCCCACTCCCCCAGGGCAGGCTGAGCCAGCCATAATGCAAAAACAAACCAAAATGACATGCGTTAGTCTCTCTTCATCATAGGCTTTTGGATCTGCGCATACCTCTAGTAGAGCGTTCACCGCACTGTGCTCCCTGTGCTGAAAGATTTGATAACTTATATTTGTCTTCTAAAGGATGGTGAAGCTTACAAAGGTGAGGAATGAGTGCTCTCCACTGGTGTCTCTAGAGGCTGTTTTGATGCTTCTAGGTAATAGAAATTCAATAAATTGTCACCCAGGGTGTGAACATAGGAGTGCTTGATTACCTGGGCTGGAGAAGCGGGCAGAGGAGATGCACTGAGCTGAATTTGCAAATGTAGTACCCTTTATTTTTCTTACAAACAGTTCAGATAAGATGATAAATGTGCCTGGTGCTCCTGAGAGTAACTAGGGCCCAGAGGCTTTGAAACTACAAGGTCAAAATCCTTGGAAAAAAAAAAAAAAAAAAAAAAACCTTTCCAGACTACCGCTGTTTAAGCACTCTTTTTTGTTTGTATGGTACTATGGCTCCTGAAACATGGTTGCTGTGCGTGCCATTTGCTTAATGATGATTAAGTGTCAGAATAGTGAATGTGATATGATTACTCGGCTACTCGAGCACTCCTGAGGCTGTTGCCCACAAACTAGCTGCAGTGTTATTACTATGTTTATTTCACAAGGAAGATAGTGAGGTATTCTGTGATCAGATAGATTTGATCGATATTTAAACACAATTACACACGTTGCTGTACTGTAGGATTTGGGAGTTCTGGTTAGGTTATATTGTGAATCTACAAGGAAGTAAAAGGATAAGCAAGGCGTTCCAAATTTGTTTGACTATGAATACTTTTATTTGTATTTCTTTTTACCCCAGAGGGAATCCAGAAATAATAGATTCGCTAGATATATTTTAGAATATTTGAGAATGCATCAATGGGCACAATACAAATTATTCACTTTTCTAAAACTCACTTAGTGAGTTTTTGTTTGTTTATAGCGTGTACAAAGAAAAACTTTTTAAACTAGTTATTTGAATTCTTCCCTTTGATTTTGCTAAGTTGGTAGAAGGAGATTGGTTCAGGCTAGGAATCAGAGGAGCTTGCTGAATCTCAGTCCCACCTATTTCTGACTTCATGGAATAGGCAATGTTTAAGTCCTTTCTGATCTTCATTTCTGCTCTTTATTTATTTTGAATTAATCAGGATATTGCCTGACTCAGTGGGCTTTGGCAGGGGCATGCTATAGTAACGTGGTAATGTATCTAGTCGGGGTCTGGGAATTTTCATATCCTTCTAGTGCATCAGTTATCTCAGCAAGTTAGATAATTATCTACCCATTTGATAACCTCTAAAGGTATCTTTGCTAAGTAACTTGTTCCCATGATGACGTTTCCTTATCTTTTGCACTATGCTAGAGACAGATCCACAGATCTCTCTTCTGTGTTGGTCAGAAGATGTCATACTTAAACCTTGATTTCTCGCTATCTTTCCTCATACTCCTTTTTCTAATGAATACTTCCTTTATGATGAATTAATTTGATGGGCAAGCACAATGCTATAACCTAGCTTTATACTAGATTTTATCAGTTTTGAAGGTTTGGTTCTTAAAAATAGATAAACCACTTTTTAAAGGGATTGTCCTAGTTATTGTATTTTGAATAAAAGACAATGAACAATACAACCTTTGCTTTCACAACTCAGCAGTATTTTCCCTTTCTGAAAAATGGAAAGGATGTTGTAAGTGGCAGTGCAATTAATATTTTTCAATACACCCCATTGTTGTACAAGGTATTTTATATGCAAAGTTCTATTGGGATCCTCCCAATTTAACATTGTAACAGGTACCAGTTTCACTTATCAATAAGAAATTTTAATATTTGAACTTCTTAAAGACCTAGTAGTCTGCTAATATCCCACGGATAGTGAATCATAGAGATGAGGTCTGAGCTGATTCAAAATTCACCTATATGAAACTCTGCTATGTTACGTCAAGAGATCAAACAGAGGTCAGAATTCAGCCTCTGCAGCTCTAAGCAACTGATAAATTTGAAGAGAAGTTGCAATTGCAATGTAACTGTACTTGTTCACTTTACACCTCCAGTTAAGTGAAAGACTTTATCAAGAAGAGAAACAGAAAATAACAAAATGAGAAAACTGAGGGATGGCATTGAAAGCCCTTCCTAGGCCTTGCTGTTCCAAAGAATGTACCAGTTCCAGTGCAACCTATGGAGAGAAAACAGATGCTCAGGGATATTTGTAGTTTGGGGAAGCGAAGGGCATCCTAAGTCTAACAAGGGTGATGCCTAGGACAAAGCCCTCAACCCACGGTTTTATTGACTCTGAAGAGAGGAATCTCTTGGAGATGCGTGACTGTGAGAAGGGCCAGAAGTAGATGAGCACTGTGAGCTGCGCTAGTCGGTGGCCTGAAATATGCAAAATATAGGGGGAAGTATATGCAAAAAGCTTAATCTGCATAACACAGATGACAGTTCTAGGTAGTATCCAATGCTTTGTGGTTGGTGCTTCAGCTGTGATGTGTAAAGTTTTATGCCTTGGGAAATCATAGCCTGAGGCTCAATCTCAGGGGACAGAAACAGGCTAAGGTGTGACTCTTAGTCCCTTGAGTCTGGTTCACACATGTTTCAAGGAAGGGTGCGGCAGAACTGACCTGTCCCTGTACTGCAAACCCTCAGTACCTTGGCTGGATGATTTGCATTGCTGGAAGCCGACTGAGGGGACGAGGAAAAGTCCTAACATGGTCGAGGTCTGTACCAATATACGGAAATAGGGTCAGGTGTATCCAAGATGAAAATGATTGCTCTTCTTTCAGGAAAAGCCATCCAAGTGGCCCTCCACCAGGTGGAAGGAAACACATTACAAAACTCTTGAGAGCTCACAAGGAGAGAGATTTCATTCTACAGAAATAGCCCATTGGACTGGCTGGGCTTGATAAAATTTCAGCCTTCTGTGTTTTATCATGTTTGTGGAGGTAGTGCTTAATTCCTTGATCATTTCACAAGTCACACTAAATTTCATTCTCATTTCAAATTTATGCCACTCCTGTATAGTTAATCAAGTTTTTAATGCTTTGGACTTTGTATAATTATTTTAATAGGTGTATAGAAATATAGACCTATCAAACACAATAGTTTAATAGACTGGTTAGCATCTTAAATTAAATATCATGTCATATTGAACTTGAAGAATTTTGGACTTGAAGAAAGCTCACTCAACTTTTTATGTTTGACTGAATACCGTGGGTATTTGAGTTTGAAAACACCATAGGCTTTGAAAGGCCTTGGGGGCTGTCTCAGACATAAGGGAATATGGCTTGAGCGGTCCTTTATCAAATAAATCTGAACAACTTTCTTACTGAGAGAGGAGTTTAGAGTACAAGCTGAAAGAAGTTGAGAGGGGTCTGACCTCTGCGTGACCTTTATTGATATAATATAATCTGAACTGTGTTTCCATGGAAACCTGGATAAAGAGACCTGACGGAAGTGAGGAAAGAATCTCCACACATGCGCTGTGGGAAGCTGACCATGACAACAGCAGTCTTGTGAGGCCGAGTGCCCAATCCCACCTGCAGCAAATCGCTGAGGCTTTGGATCTAACACTGTCTGTATCACAAGTATCCATCGATAGCAAACCCACCATGTCTTGTGCTTCTGTCTGCTAGAGTTACTGCAAAATGTCTCACCCTCTTTCTCTATAGGATATCTTAAATTTTCCCCAATTCTTATTTTCACACTAGTACTTGCATTTCTGTTCATTAATACTAACTTATCTTCACCCCACGCCTCAACCCTTGTTCTCATACTGGGATCACTGAAAATCTCATTAAATGACCAAAATTCTCTAACATCTTCAACTTCTTCTAAATTCTCACAAGTCTGTGAATTAATACATACCTAGATTTCCCTGACTATCATTTCTTCCTGCCCTAAAATTGTATTTTGTTTCTTATGCTCTATCTCAGGACTCCAAAGAAAATTATTTTTTTTTCTTCTATATGTTTTTTTTTTTTTTTTTTTTTTAAGAATCTTCAGGGTGTTCAAGAACACACCACTGGATAGACTCATAGTTATCTGCCTGTTTACAGCCTTCCAAATGCTGGGATTATAGGCAGGCACCACCATGCCCTGTCTCAATTGCTCTCTCAGTATGCCCCAGGGGTGAAACCAGCACAGCAAGCCCTGGGATGGAATCTGCAGCTCCTGTGCCCACTTGTAGGCGTTTTAATCCACTGAGCTATTTGACCGGCCCTAGAATGTATCTTTTCTTTTATTCTTCTCTTCTTTTCTCTCTTCTCTCTCTCTCTCTCTCTCTCTCTCTCTCTCTCTCTCTCTCTCTCTCTCTCTCTTTCTCTCTCTCTCATCTCAAACTGAAACCAATCTTCCTGTCTCAGCCTCCGAAATGCTGGGATTACAGGTGTACACTACCAAGCCCAGCCCAAGAATGCATATTTTCAACAAGCTCATTATGTGATTCTTACAAAGATATTTGGCACACCTTTTAAAAACATAACCTAATAAAAGATCTCCCCACCTTTTGCTTAATCCACAAATCTCAGGGCAAGCAGGCCAATGTTAATTTTTGGAAACTAGGCTGTTACAGGCAATTTGCTCCTCTGAGGGTGTCTATGATCCTGAGAATCAAACAGGCAAAAAGAGAAATAAGCAGTGAAAGAGTTAAGAAGAAATGGATGTGAATTCTATCGAGAAGGAGACAAAAAGTCACATAGATAAATATAATAGTGTTCAATGCCAAAGTATGCAGAATGATCTGAGAGTTACAACAGTCAAATATGGGAAGCAATAAATTGGGTTTAAATACTATGGAAAAATATTAATTTTCATGTTGCCAGAATAAAAATAATTTCCTTAATGACTTTTGCAGGACTATAACTGCCACAACAGAAAATGCTGAAGTCATTTAGATACTTTACATTAAATTCTGCAGCTTGGCCAGAAGTTGTAAGATGACAATAGTGACAGTTGTCACCATGTTCAGTAGTCCCAGACCATGAAAGCAAACGCTGAAATGCTGCTACGTTACGAGTATTAGGTATTTAGTACTTTGTGATATTTTGCGTTGAATACAGTTGTACAGGGTCTCACTGCCTAGAGAGGACTTTTAGTGATCCGCCTGATTACAGCCTACCAAGAGCTGGGATTACAGGCGCTCGCCACCACGCCCACTCTCAATTGCCATCTCAGCGCATCCTGGGGGTGGGGCCAGCACAGGAAGCCCGGAAATCAAATTGCGCGGCCCTGCGCCTGCTTGCGGGTGCGTTTATCTGCAGAGCACTTTGGCCGGCCCTTCTAAAGCAAATTCATTGTTCTTCCAGTTTCTGACTGTAGCCTGCAGACGGCTGAGGATCCTTGGCTTTGCAGAAATTGTCCCTTTTTTGAGTTTCATCCTACGGCAACTCTCTCTCTTCCAGCAAGTGACTTGCCCACCCGCTCCCTTCCCCACCTTTTTAAAGATGCTGACATTTGCCTCAAAAAGCTCATATCCTCTCCACATGTGGTCATCACCGTAATTGTCTTTGATGGAAACTCACCGTATGGCATCTATCTTTCTTGCAGCCTCTATAAATACGTTTTTCTACTCCACTTATTCCAAGCCTGTTCCGTTAGTTTTTGTCGCTGCCTGTATCCTCTTGTGCTCTGCATACAGGAAGTCAAATAGCTACTCTCTCACCACAGTGCTCTGCCCTCTCACTGAGTTGCTCAACGCCCAAAAACACAACTATCCAATCCCATGAGGGCACCCCGTTCACCGTCATCGTATTTTCTCCAGGTCCTTTAGCCTGCTATTAGATGTCTGTTTTCTTGTCGGCTGAAAATCTGTTAATCATCCCCATAATCTCTACAGCTTTTAATTACTTCAATTACCTTCTAACACTCTTCACTGAACTTATCTTCAGAACTTTACACTTAAATATGATTTGGTCATCAATTTCCTTACCTTCACTAATTATCAGGGCCAGGGAGATAGGTCAGTGGCACAAGCACTTGTCTGGCAAGTGCAAGGTCCTGAGATTGATCCCTAGTACCTAATGAAACAAACACAATGAAACAAAACAAAAAATAAATGTAAAAAATTAACAAAATAAAAACCTCATTTATGATCCTATGTATGGTGATAAAAAATTACAAAGGCAGACAATTTTGCATAACTAATAATTCAAGATTTTTCTGCCCCTGGTTGTAAAAGCAGCTTTTGAAATGTTTCCAAACACTGTAAGAAATCCATGCTCCTACACTCTATTATGATTATTTGATGTCTACCACTTTTTTACTTCTGACTTGACTGTAATAAAAGGAAAAAACCTTATGTTCCTGGGGCTAGGGAGATAGCTGAGTAGAATAAGCACTTGCCAGCAAGCACAAGGACCTGAATTCAATCCCTGGTTCTGCAAGAAAGAAAGAAAGAAAGAAAGAAAGAAAGAAAGATAGATAGAAAGAAAGAAGAGAAAAGAAAAGAAAAGAAATCCTCATCTTCCAATACCCACAAACCACTCTTTTCAGGACATCTTACATCTTTTTCCTTTAGAGTACTTTGTGTCTACTGAAGAGGAGCCAGTCCTTCTCTGTCTCCCATTAAGAAAGGGAAGTTAAGCGTTGGGTGTGGTGGTACACGGCTGTAATCCCAGCACTTGGGAGGCTGAGGCAGGAGGATCAGTGTGAGGTCGAGACCAGCCTGGGCTACAAAAGGCCAGCCTGAACTGCATAGCCAGACTCTGTCTGAAAAAGAAAAATAGAAAGAAAAAAGAAAGAGAGAGAGAGAGAGAGAGAGAGAGAGAGAGAGAGAGAGAGAGAGAAAGAAAGAAAGAAAGAAAGAAAGAAAGAAAGAAAGAAAGAAAGAAAGAAAGAAAGAGAAGCTGGGCTTGTACAATCAGGCTGGAATGAACTAAACACACATGCAGCCTGGTTTGACACTTCAACAACACCTACAAATAATGGGAGATTTGTGAAGCAGAAAAGTAAAGAAATGACCTTCACATGATTTCCCAAAACATTAGTAACAAGAGTTACTGAAATGCAATCAGAAAGGCAAAGTCAAATCTTAAGGTCTTCAGGATGAAAGAACAACTAGAAAAAGTTCAGCTGTTTTCATGTGGTAGAAATCATGAACACCGGCATATGCACATTCGGTTTTCCAAAAGTTCATTGATAACTTTCTCAAAGAGGTTATGTGGCTTTATAACTTGATCCTGGTAGGATGGTGTATGAATGAAAGTATTGCTGGCTGGCAACAGACATTTGTACAAGTCATTTTAGTTGGACTGGGGAGAAGGACGTCAGACAGTAACTGAAAAGAGTGTACGGAGGAGGATTATTTTCTTGTGTAGGTGTCTCAAAGGTATTTGACTGTGAAATCAAAGAAGCCAGTCAAATGGTTACATTTAAAAATAAATCAAGGCTTCATTATTGATGAAACGTTATCCATTGGGGTGCAAGAAAGGATGTCATTTTCATTAGGAAATGTCTTAGAATACTATCTTCTGGATCCACAGTAGCGGCAGCAGCTGAAGCCAGCTAGAAATATACTCTGGGACCACCCCAGGTGCAGAACCTCTACATGTGCAGCCCCTCGGTTTGTTTTGGCAAGGCCCCCCAGAACTCTAAGGTAGATTGTTTGCTAACCAACCGATTAATGAAATGAAGATTCTAGTTTGGCCATCATAGTAGCACAGGAGGAAAAAGTAAAGATGTGGATAAGTCTGTCCTGTCATAGGAAGCTGAAGGATTTCCAACAATGGGGATACACTGTCTCAGAAAGAAGAAGTGGGCAATGTATCTAATGTGATTCAACGGTACCAGTAGAGGCTTAAGGACACTGAGAAAAGTTTGAAAAAGCTGCAGCGTTGCAAATGGGGCAATTGTCAGTGTACAGTAGAAATCTGGGCCATGTGCGAATTGACCTGAATTGATGACCAAGAATCTCCTGGGAAGGTAATTTGTAGCATGCGTCTGTTTTGTAGACCCTTACATTTTGTTTGTTTGTTTGCTTTTAGTACCAGGAATTGAACTCAAGACCTTGCAGTTGCCAGGCCGGTCATGTGTGCTGAGCGATGTCTCAGCTGTTCATCTGCTAGACATCAAAAACAACACACGTGTAGAAGAAAAGGCAGATGAATACTCAGTTAAAAACTGGTAATGATAGATTATGAGTCAGTGGTTTAGTCTTAAAATCAGAGAGAATATTTCAATGTAAAAGTACCATGAAGCAACAGGCAAAGTATATTTTAAATGTACCTATGTGAATAAACATTAAAATGTCAAAAGAGTTTTATGCTTCTAGAATTATAAAAAAAAAATCTGATAGTGATAATGAGTTGAAAATTTTTTTTCCTGGTGCCTGCAAAGCAAAAACCATAGGTTTCAAATCCTGAAGAATGGCAAGAGAATAATACAGGGGTGGATTTCTAACCTTATGTGTTTCTAGAAGAATGTGAACCCAACATGGTCCAGACAAGTGGTAAGGAATTGAAAGGCCCATGTGCTAACATTCTCAGTGAGCATAGAAACTACAGAAGGAAGAACACAAACACCGTTCCTACCTTTGGAAATGGTGCAATAAAAGGCACCTTGTAGAGCAAGTGGTGTCTAGGTACAAGGCAGTTTTGAATGATGTGTACTTTCAACAAAGGAGTTGAAAATATATAGGATCGCGTTCACGGGGAAGGCGTGAGGTTCCAAGGGGAATTGCTGAGGCAGAAGAGGACAGACAATAAAATCCAAGAGAGAGGGAGCACACGTCACTGTGGGAAATATAGAATAAAAAGCAGTCTGAGATGGCAACAATGAAAAGAACGAAAATTAACTGTGAAGAGCAATTAGTAAATATGACCAGTGGATTAAATATATGAAATGCTCAGAAAAGATTACGTTAAACCTTTATTCACTGGAATAGATGGAAGTATTTTCTGTGAGAACTTTACTTGCATTGAATTCGACTGGGATTGGCTCTGGTTTGTTTTCTACCAGTATGAATAAGACCCTTGCCACAATTTCCTTCAACTTTTACATTTTGTCTACTGTGCCCCCTGAGTTTCCTGAAATAAAATTGGTGAAAAGTGCAGATGAAAATATACTACAGAAGTGAATGTGGAACAGAAATAGAGTGTAGAACTATTTCCTGGTTTAAACCATCAGTAGAAAGAGAGCTTTCATAAATGTGAAGGGAAAGAAGGATTGCAGAAAAGAGTGAAGAATGACAAGAAAGAATTAAAATATGCTAAGTACAGGTGAAAATTCTTTATAAGGAATGTGATCCGTATATATAGAAAATATGTCCTAATGAAAATTTAAAAAAAACAATCTATATGTTTCCCAAATGATTCGCTTTTACATTTAAATTCGTTGTAAAAGCAGTGAATAATCTTCTTATTTTATCAGTTAATGCAGTTGTGTATTTGTGTTCCAAATATTTTGATTAAGCTTCACAGAGAAATGAAATTGAGACTGCATCTTATTTGTATGTAAGAAGACTCAATATCATGAACTTCTTCTTTCACTTCAAATTAATTTATGGCTATTAAGCAAGTGAGCTAAAAATCTTAATAGAATTGTTTTATATAATACTTGAAAAGCTAATTTTAAAATGTATAAAGAGTTGTTAAGAACAAAACATCACTAAGACACTTGAGAAAATAAGAAGACATTTAGACAATTAGATTTGAGAGAGATGACTAAATTAATTTTAAGATTATTGTCTCAGTATGTAAATGTAGATGCCATGAGAAACAAAATATCAGAACAAGGCAACAAAGTTTGGAATCTTAGTGTTTGGTCATTGATAGGGATTTTGAAAGATGACGAAAAAGCTGTTCTCTGAGGATTTATAGATGATTATTTAAAATTATTATTTCTGATGACAACATGATAAAACTAATAAGTAATCTATAAATTAGACATAAAACATGGCCCAATAGAAAGAAAATATTCACTTCTATAAATATTTAGCTCAGCTATAGAAGATAATAAATTTATAATAAAGAGTTTATATAAGAAGACTCAATATCATGAACTTATTCTTTCCCTTTAAGTTAATCTATGGCTATTAAGCAAGCGAGATAAAAATATTACTAGAATTGTTTTATTTAATACATGAAAAGCTAATTCTAATATGTACAGAGTTGTCAAGAACAAAACATTGCTAAGACACTTGAGAAAATAAAAAGAGACTTAGACAATTGGATTTGAGAGAGAACACTAAATTAATTTTTAAATTCATATAACCAATACAAAAATACCTATTCTTTCTCTAAGCCATTACACTGAAAATGAGAATAAATTTCTACTCGCTCCTATTCATGATCTTGTTACCAGTTCATATTGCTGATAACAAGTGTTAGCAATAATATGTGGAAAACGGTACTGTTCTGCGTTGCTAATGGAGATACCACTTGCTGCTACTAATTTGGAGGACAATCGAATCATCTGTGGAAAAAGAACACGGCATTAGTCTAGGGTCAAGCAAGTCCAGCTTTGGTTGCTTCCCCCAAGACATTTTTGAGCAGGAGCCCAATAGTTACTGCACAGCCATTCCAGTGCAAGACACCTTCAACAGCCTCCTCTCTGAGGGGATGAATAAGGATTCTCTCGTTTCTTTATAATACAATACCTTCAGCAATTAAAAAGCATACCTGTTCCACGTTTTTAAAAAATGATGATTTTAAAGCTAATTATAGTGAAAAGGAAAATTGAAAAGATGCTAATGGCATAGCTTCGCTTATATAATCTTTGAAAATACACCAGAGTATCACTCTGTATAAGGAAAAGCAATCAAAGTATAAAAATACACATGGTGGTATACAGTAACACCAGGTTATCAGTTAGCTCTGGAAGAGAAAAATCCAGGAAATGAATTTACAGGTACGGCATCGGGCCTTTGATTTATCTAAACATTCATTCTTTAAACAAAACATAGAGAGAATAAGGTCTCTATACACAAAATAATTGAGAGCGGGTAAATATAGATTCATTACATTAATTTTTGTCTGTGTAAGCTGCTTGATAATTAAAAATCTAAATCAGACTTGGAAAAAAGAGAGCCACGGAAGCGGCAAGTCATGTGACCCTCCAGCAGTGACGGACGCCAGGAGAATGAGCAGAGTCCCGCTGTGGTGGCTCACAGTTAGCTCTCAGCAGCTTTCTAGGAATCAGGCTTGGGAAATCATGGGAGAGAGCAAAATTCAGCTTCCTCATGTGACGTTTTGGAGACGGCGCTTCATTTGACTAGAGCTATGGAATGCACATGGCGATGGAATAAATTCATATCTGCAAAGATTATTAAAACCACCTGGCATAGTATGCAGTCCATAAATGTTGATGCTTATTACTAATGTAGAGCTAGAAAGAGACCAGAGAGGGAATTTACCCTAACAATCACTAAAAACCCCACCACAGCATAGGCTAGCAGTGACAGGTTCTTGAAATTGTCAGGCAGAAGCAATCTTTCCTTTCATGTTATGCAGTGTGTGTATCTCAGGCACATAATTTTGATGACCAGATACATAATTTTATTATCTTGTAAATAACTGAAAGGAATAGGAACAGAAACACTGGCGTCAGCAACAATTCAGAGCCAGCAGCATGCTAAATTGACCTCTTATAATTATGTGCCTATTATCCCTCCCAGCCCCGGCGAAGTGCAAGGATGGGTAGTCTTAAAAACAGGGTAGAAGTCCAGGACAAAGAACGACTAAAGCATTTCATGATGGCAAAGCCAACCCTGCATAGTTTACTAAAAGATATTCTAGAGAAGGATAAAAATTTCCACAATTCCGTGAAGAAGAATGGAAAGAACCCACAAAATAGGACAAATAATTAAACACAGGAGAAAAAGAAGTATACAAAAACAGTCTTGCAACTATTCTTTTATATACAGCAGCAGAATTTGTCCATCAGCATATTCTACTAATGGACTTCTCCTGCACTCTATGAGTCAAGGTTTTGTCTGGGTCTGCAGGACGGATATCAAGGAAATAGCACTAGTTCAGGCCCATACGTGACACCTGGCCACCAGTAAGCTTATGGACACTGTCCATGTCCACGACATACTAGAACTTTGGGTGATATCCTATCCCCAAACTGCTAGAAGCTCTCGTCACATATTTGCAATTCTAGTATTTATGTTATGTTTTTTTAAAAATTTTTTTTCTTGTTTCAGAACCTTTATTTGTTTATTCACTCATTTTTATGGCCGGCTCAGCCTGTCCCGAGGTCAGGGCTGGCGCAGCATGTGGTGCCAGGGATCGAACCGTGGTCCCTGAAGCCACCCAAGCTTTCCCAAGCAGGCGCTTTAGACCACTGAGCCATCCCGCCGGGCCCTATGCTATGTTTTATTCTTAGTAATTCTTTACTACCATGGAAGCTTTTTCTTAGTTGGATATCTTTGTATATATTCACCTATTCAAATACTATGCGAGTACTCTGAACTGATTACAGATTCATACATATGATACACAACATTCTAGCCTCTAAATTGGACTCATGATTTGATTTGAGTTTTGGGATATTGTTTCAAAATATCTAATTTAATTTTAATTAATTAATATTTAATTAATTTCTGAATATTATTTAATTATACTTTTTGTTTTATGATTCATACTGTATCTCTCACTTACAATCTACTTATGGTATGATATGGTATGATATTTTCTCCTAGTATTAGAAAATGTAGAAAGAAAAAATACATGCATATATGTATGTATACACAAGAAAGTTAGGATACATATACAGCTACTTTGTCTTAGTTGATTTAGAATAAAAGTTTATACTAATATTGTTTAGACAAGATATCAGGTCTGTACCTTGCCTTCAGAATAATTGCTATGAAGACAAAAATATACATTGTATTAATTATTTTAACCATCCTAGAGACAACAATATACATTGTGTTAATTATTTTAACCATCCTACTAACTTGTTTTGAAACTGTTTCATTGCTATTTTATATTTTTTCTCATTAAAATGAATAAAAATTTTGTAGAAAATTACAAAAAAGAAACATGGAAGAAGTATAACTTTGAAGTTGATCATTCCAGGCGTCAAATCGGCATCTCATATTCTTGACTAGGCAAATAATATTGGGAAAATGCTCAAGCAGTCTGGCTTTCAGAAATTGGCTTTATTAAGATAATGGCATGACTCACTGTCCACAGTTGTAAGGTTTATAGTATAGCACATGAATTAAAAATCACGCACTCAGAGTCTAGTGCTGACCGAGGTAACATTATTCCCTTATCATGAAATATGGTCTGTATTCTCTTTATTTAGTGTTCCATTGTTATTATCTACAACTATTATGACTCAGCCCTTTTTTCAAAAAATACCTTATCAATCACAGTATCTCACTGTAGTTACATACTTTCATGATACTTTCTGGTAACAGGACATATATTTTTAAATATTTATCGTTGCTATAATGACATTTTCCAGTTTACAGCATGAGGCATCGACCTATGCACACGTGCGCGCGCACACACACACACACACACACACATGCACGCACAGGACTTTCTGTTTTAAGCTAATGTAAATTCACTGATGTAATTGGTAGTTTTGCAAAGCTCTCAATGCATGAGAGATGACTTGGAAGACATTTGAAGGCGTTTGGCCTTCTGTGTGTGTCAGCCAAGAAAGCCAGAGCTGTCGCTGGTGATCCCTCGAAAAAATTTCTGTGGTCCTCACTTTGTGCTCTTTTCTGTGGTCCTCACTCCAACTCAGGACCACAAGAGGAGCGGACCACGGTTGATCCTTGTACCCATTTAGACTCGAAGTATAGTTAGTTACTTCTGTACCAGGATGTACAGACCACTCATTGAGAAATGCGTGTTTTACCTATTTCTATATTAATAGCACCACAAAATAGTATCAGTGGCTTTCCTTCTCAGTCCCTCACTTCTGATCTGACTCCTAGGTCATTAGGCGGGACCACTTAGAGGCAAGTAGGTTGATAATTGTGATCTTAAAGAGAAACTGCAAACACACAAAGACTTGTTTCAAAGAAAAAAAACAATTCAACATGAACTTTATTAAACATAAAATATGAGAATTTTGAGAAATCACTGATAAACTAAGAATCAATAGGGGAGAGTTTATTTACCCTAAATTGCAGCCTTGAGATGCTATTTAAAGTTTCTCTTGTTACAAAGAAATGCATACTGTCAATAATTATGTATGCAGCTCTGTGTTCCCAAGTGAACTTTCATTCTGACAATAATGATTGATTAGTTAAGGAATCTGGTTAATTTCATTTTAAAGCAATTTTAAGCAAATTTGTGAAAAAAATAAACCAGCTTTCTTATAGCTAGTGTATCATAAAATCTAAAACATGGAACAACAGTCAGAGGATATCAAATTCGAAGGCACTGCAAAGCATATCCCTCAGTCCCTAAGACGGCAGAACTGAGCAAAGGCTTTCTTACAGCTGGTCTTCAGAAAGTGTTTTCCTCTTCATATTCTTTCTATCCTTCTGTAGAGACTGAACTACTATATCAACCGAGCACCAACTTTTTTGAAAAGATCTGAAGACAGACTTGTTCTGGATGAATGTTCTCCAGTTAGAAATTCTATTTCTCTTTCTTGGACTATATTATCAAAAGTATTGATAATCTATCAAATATGGTGTGCAGCAATAATCATCAAAATCAACCAGTCCTCCATTTCCCAGCTAATTTAAAGTATTATTTATTGTTAAACCATCCTTAAGCACTGTCTTCACCCGGTTGTAATTTGAACTCCTTCCTCATACACACAACTTCTTGAGCAAGTTATTCATCCCTAATTTCTAGTTCAAGCTCTTTGCTCTTAGTTTCTCCATTCTAACTCTTCTGCATCCCTTCTGCTCTCAAATAATAACCACAAAACAGCCAGTACTAGAAGGGCTACCTTCTAGTTGTTCATTTTTATTCTTGAGGAATACCTTGTTAGTTTATCAAGAATGATCTCTTTTTTATTATTATTTTTAGAGAAGGGTCTACAGGGTGTTCAGGGTCTCACTTATAGATCAGACTTGCGTGATCCACCTGTTTACAGCCTCTCAAGAACTAGGATTACAAGTGCATGCCACCACACCCAGTCTCAATTACCTTCTCAGCATGTCCAGGGGCCGGGGAGGCTGGCATGGCAGGCCTAGGGACCAAGCCTTTGACCCCTGCACCTGCTTGCAGGTGCTTTAATCCACTGAGCTATTTGGTCAGCCCTGAAAGTCTGTATCTTCACATTGAACCCAAATCAGTGATGGAATGAGTCAGTGAGTTATTCTAATGTGTCCTAAATACAATTTTTTCACTCATGTGTTTGTTCCAACTTGAATCCATGGCACCAATACTGTCTTTGTCACCTTCTCATTGCTGAAACACAATATTTAGCATTTACAAAGTGAAGCACAAAAGCTTTATTTTTGACTCATCGTTTGATGAGCTTTCAGTCCCTGCTTGACCCCATGGCAAGAGAGAAGAAAAAGAATTCAAACTTTCATAGCAGGAAGCAGAAAGACCCAAGAAGAGGAGGGAAATAGCTTCAGCCAGGCCGTTTGTCCTGCCACCTATACCTACAGCCAGGTTTATGCCAACATTGCACTTAGCTATAAATTCATCCATGGGTTAATTCACTGGTAAGGGTCACACAGTTGTCATTCAATCACATTCCCTTAGCCTCAACTTTGTTCATAGGAGGCTTCAGAGGGGCCCTCTAGATATAAATCCTAGTAAATAATATATGGGACAATTGTCAACTCTTCCACTAGGAGTGGACGATGTTTCAATATGTTTGTAGCACTGACTATTTGGCCAAACTTTTCCATCCTTCAGATAATTCCTGTTAATTGTTAATGTTTGACCGTGTTCTCTTAAATTGCTTAACATGACATTTCTGCAAATAACATGGCAAAACTATGATGTAAGATGAAATCAAAGTGTAATATATCAGAATTCTCTCTTATGTGTTCCCTACACTTCACCACCAGTGTGCACATAAACTTAACTAATTATATGATGAGTTAAATCATTTTGGTGCTGCTGTTTATTTCCTGCCTGAGAATCTGTGTTGATGAGAACATCTGTTTTAGCATTTCTGTTCTAATGTCAGCAGAGTGACTAGTTCAGTCTACCCAAGTATTCTGTGGCATCTGTACTTGTAATCATTTGTGTCTAGGGGTCCTTACAAGACTTCATGCAGTCATTTGAGCAGTCTTCTAAGATTTGTGATTAACTCATGATCCAGTATTGGGATTAGTGGTATGAATGCCACACCACCTTAGGGCAGAAAGCCTGCGGGAGAGAGGGTTGCTGATTGCAGAACCCATTTTTCCTCCCTTTTGACTCTTGCTGTTTTGCTGTTTTCACCTCAATGAATGGCTGCACTCTGTCTTGTACCTTTCTGCCTTGATACTTGCCAAATATGGACTGGAATTTCCACGAACTGTGAGCCAAATAAACCTTTCCTTCCTTCATTTGGCATGGTAGGTATTTTATCACAGCAATGAGAAAAAATATAATCAAGAAATAATTTAGTACTGAGAATTGGGACCATTGCTGTGACTGTACCTGACCATGTGTATTACAAGCCTCCAGGAATAGCTTATGGGAAAGATTCAGAGATGTCTTCTGTAAGAGAAGCACTGGAATGCCTTCAAATGTTCTATGTGGGAGATTCTGGTCAGAGCTCAGAAGACCTCGACACTGATGGAAATCCTGCCTGTAAAGACCAGGCTGGAAGGTTTCTTCTGGGACGAAGGACTGAATTGGTTGTTGGACTCCAGACAATATGTGCCATGGCTTGGCAGAACATTTGTCTGCAATTTGTTCATGACTAGAGACTTTGCCTGAGGCTGAGATTAAGCATGCAGGACTGATTAACCTTGTAAAAGAAAGTTCAAGACTGTTGAATATTGAGGAAGTGGCATGGCTATTGTTAGGGACTTTTACTCAGACTTATGTTGGGAATCAAATTTGTGATTAACTCATGATCCAGTATTGGGATTAATGGTATGAATGCCACTCCACCTTAGGGCAGAAAGCCTAATAATTCAGCAGGATGATTTAAAATATTGTGTTTCATCAAAAAGGAACCTCCAATAAATCTGTAGATTAAAAAAAAAAAATAGGGCTAAGGGAATCTCCATAGTTAAAAAGTAACAGGAAAATAGAAAAGATGGCCTCAGGGCAACACAGGGAACAGAACGACTCTACCCTTTGTGAACTCAAAATTGTAAAAGTGAGAGTTTGCATTGAAAAAGCTGCAGAGCACCATGTTCCAGAATGGTGGAGGCATTCAGACCGTGGCCTAAAATGGCAGCAGCATAGAGAATTTGTTCCTGAGAATCAGGTTCGCAGTGCTCAGAGATTCTGGCCCTTGACCTTTGTCGCCAAGAGAGAAGAAAATCTGGCTACTGCTCCAGCTAGCAGCAGACCTTGACATCCTCCACATAGTGCTGGTTTTAGGTACGTGCAGAATGCAGGAGTTCTGAGGTTAGGAAGTCTTCCACCTCAGTTTCAGAAAACCTGGGAGGCCAACCATCATGCCCGTTGGCGGGTACTGTGTGAAGCTGTGTATGAAGCTGTGTTCATGCAGTGCAGTGGAGAGAGGAGAAGTTTGGAAAAAATCAGGAATGAGTATAATCTAAGGAAAATTGCAAGGAGGGAGCAAAGCTGGCCTAAGCGAGAAGCTATGGGAGATATCAAGAATGGCATCGAAATGAAGCCACATGGAGCTCACAACTTCCAACAGATTATTTTGGATTTTCCTCGTGGAACTATAAGACTTATTGTTTGCCCTTCTGGATTTTGGACTTGTGTTGGCCCCAATGATTTCTAGCCTGCTGTTTGTACCTATTTGTATCATAATGTTTTCATTATGCAAGGGCATGTTGGAAGTGTTTAACTTTTTACTTGTACAGTGGCTTAGAGGTGAGAGTTTGCCTTAGATTTCACAGAAAACTTGTGCGTTGGACTTTTCAGGAATTCCAAAACTGTTAGAACTTTGGCAACTCTTGGAGATGGACTAAAATGACTTTTGTGTACAGGGATATGCATGAACTTTTGTGGAGATAGTGAAAGAATATTATGGTTTGTGTCTAATTTCCACCAAAGCCTTATGCAGTGACAGGTACCGATTTCTAGAGTTTGTGATGAATTCATGACAGAATGCTTGGATTATAGGTGTGAGTGCTACACACAGCCTGGGTAGCCCGAGTACATTGTGGGAAGTGGAGGGAAGTTTGTTAGCTGCCACAGCTTTCTTTCCTTTAAGTATTCCAGGCTTGTTCAGATGAATAATCTACTCATTGCTAATGATTTGTTCTTGTACTAGAATAAGATTCACAGCACCTCATCAAGGTAAATTACCTCATTCTTATCCTGTCTTTGAGAAATTCTCTGCCATTGTTCATTTGTTGAAGAGAATCTCTCTGAATTTCCAGTAAAGATATAGATTTATTTTATTTATATTTTTGCATAAATTACAAATGCAATTTTCTTAGAAAGGAGTAAAAAGTATGTTGCTTGACTGCTGGCTATTTTAATCATATATTGACATGTTTTTTTTTTTAAAATACTGCTTAGTTGCTAAGGAATTACATTACATATTGTATATTTGGCCTCATGGTTGGTTTAAGTTCTCTCCTTTTTTTATGAGAAGAATAGATTTATTGAGGGAAAGAAAGCTCCTGTCTGAGAGAGGGACAGGAGAGGGGTCCCGAATGGGTGTCCCCCGGAATGAAATTCTCTCCTGTTTTGAAATTCTCTCCTGTTTTGTTAGCTCACTGGGAAAGAATTTAATTATGGCAGTGAGAGTATTGTTGCAACTTCAAGGATCTTGGCTGAGGAAAAACCTCATAATTAGTAGAAAATGGAAACTGGAAGTCAGTTACGTGACAACAGCAGCCCATGCCCAGAGCAAAGGTAGCAGAAACGTGGGTGTGGGAGAGTCCTGAAAGCAGCTATGTGCCTTGGAGGACAGCAGTGAATGTAAGCGAAAAGCAGCGCTGGAAGAATGGACATTTATTTTTAGAGCAGCCTCTTTATCATGCAAGAAGGTGGCTCATAAAAGGACTTAAAATATTAATAGTAGGATTTTTTCAATGGTGTTTCATAAAGATTATTATAAGAGAAAAATGAAAATGTGTTTGCTTCAGAGAAACCATTCCCTTTATTGTCTGCTTTGAAGATCGTCAGAGAACAGATGACTGACTAGCATTGCCTAATGCCTATCTCAAGGTCTTTCAGACTTGTAAGGACATGGGTGTCTATTAAGTGGGAAAGGTAACCACTCTGAACATTTGTAACATTAGAACCCTAGAGATGCCTATGTATTAATAAGAATAGAAACCTCTAGTGACCTGTTGATAGATAAGAGTTCTCTCTTTTGCTCATCTTATGATCAATCCAGAAGGACTCTAGTACCCCTTGCTGGCCTGTCCCCTGGTTCCTTAGTGTGGTGAGACAAAAGGGCCTCAGCACCTGGCAGAAACCTAGGCTCATGACCTTTTCCTAAAAGTTAGTTTGATAAAAACACTAATCTGAAACTACTGGGATCTGTTTTACCTACCAGACTAGTCCATCAAAACAGATGTTACAGCCTTGATGATCATTATGGTTTGTGTACAGGTGTCCCCCCAAAGCCTCATGCAGTCATGGGGCAGCTTCTGGAATTTGTAATTGGTCATTGTGGAAATGGGTTTTGCACCTCCCATGGGGCAGGTGATTTGCATTTCAATGTAAGGGAAGAAGAATAATTAGCTGCTTGAGCTGCTACTACCTCTGCCTGTGTTCTTGCTCTTAGCTGCCACCATGAAAAGTTGTTTTCTGCCCTGTACCTCCCTACTTTGGAGCCAACTGAATATAGACTGAAACGTCCATTAACTGTGAGCTAAATAAACCTTCCCTTCCCCTCATTTTGAGTGTGAGGTATTTGTCCCAGCAACAGGAAAGAGTAACTAAGACAATGACGTCAAAAAGACATCTTGGGGGGCTAGGGAGATAGCTCCGAGGCACAAGTGCCTGCTGGGCAAGTGCAAGGTCGTGAGTTCGAACCCTGGTCCCACAAAAAAAAAAAAAGACATCTTGGAAGATTTGAAAGCTATAACATAAGAATTCCTAATTAATTCCCATTTGCTTCTTTAGGTGTTCCTAGTATATTTGTTTGACATTGCCTCCAAATAATAGGATTACGGAGAATTTAATCAGGTAACCATTGACTGAAGTTAATACTCCATATATAAACAGTCTAATGGAATAAATTAATAAAGCTCTTGGAATTTAATATGAAATAATTGATCCAGAAAATGAATTTTAGTCCAAATTTTAAAGTACATTTTCACCTAATCAGAATAGTAAGTGATGTTTAAAATCCTGAGGCAGCCACATATCAGTTGCCTTCTGTTTTATTTACAATAGTGAGAACAAGGACCTTGACTATCTTAACACTTGCAAGAAGTCCACTTCAATGAACGGAAAGTGCTGTAATGAGATTTAGAAAGCTTTAAATAGTAGACACTGTACGTATCTCAGCAAGATTAATGCTCATATAGTTGTATTCACGTCCTTGGAACTCATACTGCCTCATGGAGTTCTTAGTAGATTTTGTCTCTATATACATTATGTAGAATAAGTCCTCCAAACAGAAGGCAAGTTGAATGTTTTTATTGCTGCTGAAATATATCCTCAAAAGTGAAGGAAATCCCTCTCTCTCTCTCTCTCTCTCTCTCTCTCTCTCTCTCTCTCTCCCTCTGTCTTCATCTCTCTCCAAAGTTCAGACTTGCAATGATCCTCTTGCCTCAGCCTCCCCCACACTGGGATTACTGCTGTGTGCCACCATACCCAGGGTTCTGTGACCAGCAGGGCATGCAGCGCCAGGGCTGAAGTTTGAGGCCTTGTGTTTTCCTTGTAGGGGCTTATTCCTCTAAGCTATATCGCCAGTCCTGAAGAACGTATTTCTTAAGAAAGATGTTGTACCTGGAGCCCACTTTCATGAAGAAAAACCTGAAAAGTCTACTCAGAACTATGAATTTTAAGTGCAGCAAGCCTAGTGGTCTTATGTACACATACACAAGCACACACATTTTATTTTAGATCCTCTGCTTTGACTGATCTGAGTATTTTCATCACAAGCCAAATGGATGGCAAAAAATACAATTTCTAGTGAGCTGTTAGTATTGGTGCTTTGAAATAAAACTTTTAAATAACTTCTTTTAAGCATTGGGTGTGAAATGTAAATACTACAGTGACTTGGTACCAAGTAGCAACCAATCACTCTTAAAAATAGACTTCCATCAATTTTACATCTTTCCTTTGTCTCCAAGCATTTATATTTTCATTCCACAGCTCTTACAGAACTGAATCTTCATAAAGATATTTTATGACAAATTACAGTAAGTCTTGTAATTCTGCATGGTGAAAGCATTTTAGTACTTAAAAAAATTTCTTGAATCTTAAGCCTCATGAATAAAATAATTTCTTCTATGTTGAGTCATTATGTTTTAATTAATTCATAATTGAATAAAATTGCCCATATTTTGTAAACTGAAAAATTATTAGACATGTCATGTATAGCTTTATTAGCAAATCATTTTAATAAAATGAATAGGTTGTATCTTTCTCAATGAACTTAGGTGTTTGCAAAAGAATAATACTGCAAAACTGAGACAGAATTCAAAATTAATTGTATGCATTTTGGTTGTTTTTATGGTATCAGTGCAGAAAAAAGTGCTACTCATACATACAAGTGCATGGAAAATAAAGCTACTTTTTACTGTATTTCAATTGTGTGTGTGTGTGTGTGTGTGTGTGTGTGTGTGTGTGTGTGCATGTGTGTGTGCATGTGTATGTGTGTGCAGGGTCTCACTACACGGCTCAGACTTGTAGTGGTCCTCCTGATTTCTGCCCATACTCAATCACTGGCTCTGCACACCTGGGCACAGGGCTGGTGTGGTATGCTTCCAGGGATCAAACCCTGGCACCTGTGCTTAGCGAAGCAAGCTCTTACTCCACTTATCTATACCGCTGGCGCTAAAATTTTTAAACTCCTCATGAAACATATAAAACCCTAAAAAAAAAAAAAAAAAAAAAGACAAAGTAATGATATGGTATCAGAAATTGCTCTTAATTATCTAGCAGCAATAAATTATGTCCTTTCAATTTTATTAAGAGTAAGTCATTTAACATCCTATTACTTACAAAAATATAGCCCATAAAAGCTAAATTATTTCTATAACTCCTTCTATAAATTTGGGGAAGGAAGCTTTACCAGAATTTATTAAATGACTATCGGTTATACTTTTTATTTATTTATTTTTAGATGCATTTTCTTTCAACCTGATATAGCAAGAAACTGTTGGAAAACTTGCCACAATAGTCATTTAAAGTATTTCTGTAATAAAATATTTTGTTCAACTTTTTTCATATCACTGAGATAATGTTTCCATCAACACTTTGAAACTGCATTCTCAGTTTATGGGTTGAGGACATTTGTAAAAGAGACCCTGGCGTTCAGTGGCTCTGACTTTCTGCCCGCAGGATGAGCTTGTTCAGAGAAATGGAGGAATCCTTTTGCCTAATGATGCTTATGAGATGCTAAATACGAACCTTCTCCAAATTTAATGCTCAGAATGTGCACACATTAGCAGTCACAGTAATGGATTACTAGGTACTGGTACTATGTCACTTCGAATTTCCAAGTCTAAGAGAAATACAGGGAGAAAGAGCAGAGCAGAAGAAGAAAAAGAAGGACTATAAGGAGATGATGGAAAGAAAAAGCAAAGCAAAGGGGGGGAGGAGAAGGAGGCAAAGGAAAAGTTCTGTCAACTAGAGAAGAGAGTGAGTCCGGCATCCAGGTAAAGCAAATAACCTTCAGTACGCTTTAATAACGCTTTCTTTGTTTTTACTTTACATTGTTCTTCACTGAAAACAGTTCACATTTTGACCTTGGTCTAGGGAAAACGGGAGGGGGCCTGGGGGGAGGTATCTTTGCCAAAGAAAAACAGTGACTGCTCCCATGACCCCAGCCTACACATCAATTCAGAAAATGCTGAATCGTGCAAAACATCTCATTTATACTGTTTCATTTACAATTTAATAGAAATATGTTCAGTGAAACATTTTATAGGTTTCTGGTACACCTTGATCAGAAAAAAAATTTCCCTGATTATAGTATTTGAAGTCATCTTTAAGTGCTCCCAAAATAATGAGCCTGAATACATCTTAAGATATGAATGAGGTATGCCTTTTTTTCTGTAGTATGGGACTAGGGGGTGTTGAGAATAGGAAGTTAGGAAAAATAGTGTCTTAGTTACTTTTCTCTCCTTGCTGGTACAAATACTCAACACGCAAGCACAGAGTTACTGGAGGTTTCATAGGTTAACACAGCCTGAATTACATAGCAAGACCTCGGGACTCTATGCCGCCATGTCCAGGATAATTTGCTCCGTACCTCCAAGACAGGCCACCAGGTGGAGGTTGGGGAGGGAGGTGCATGCTGTCAGTTTAGGTTCCACACTACACTGAACCCTTCCCTCAAGCCCCGCCATGGTTCTCTGGCCCCGCCCCTCAAGCCTTGCTCTTGACAGCCCTATGATTTACATGAGGCTTTGTGGGGACAGCTGGTTACAAACCGGAACAAATGGAAAGCAAAATTTGCCTGATGCCTCAGCAAGTGTAGTTTTCAGGGATATCTATCTCTTTAAAGAAATAAAATCATATGGACTTGACATAGAAATGAATTTCCTTATCTATACCCACATCTCCTCAGTAGGACTTTGCATCTTTAATTAATCTTTGGGAATGTGTGTACCCAGTTCATAAGAGTGACTAAAATCTAAATGACTTTCCTACCATAGACTTATGCCCCATTAGACTTTGTGGTATTTAGAATGTCTGCAATAGTTTAGAATACCAAACAGAGCCCACAGAAAGTTTCATAGGGAAAATGGAACAGATACTTCCTAAAATTTCCCATCAAGATCATGTCATTAAGCAAATGATTTTTTTCTTTTCACCTATGTACCCAGGTATTCTCCATTCTCAACTCTATCCTTCCAAGCCTAAATGTCTGTCGCTTGTCACACAAATATGTAAATCCTCTTAAATGCTCTAACTTTGATTCTAGATTGCTCTGATCTGCTCTCATCAAAAGCTTATTGATAAGCTAATAAGAGCAAGTCTGTTTCTTACTTATATGTCACTAATCCTTCTTGACTGCACCTCAGTGACAATCTCATTTTAAAGTTTTCATGGCCCTAGGTGATGGTTTCTGCAGAGCTCTCTCGTCTAACCTCAAGTTATAGATGCTTTAGACACCTTAGCTGCAAACACTTTTTGTCTTCCAGCATAATAGAACTTAATGGCCTAGACACCTCCAGGTAAATTGTCCTCTCTAATTCTCTACATAGTATTCTCTATTACCAACCTTGATTCTGTTTACTTTGGCCTATATTAAGGAGTGATACTGTGTAGATATATGTAAGTGTGCATACTCATTTCATTTCTGTTATTATCTCTATAGTAAAGTAGTGTTGGAGCCGGTGAGATAGCCCAGCAGTCTAAAGAGCCTGCCTTGGCAAGCTTAGGCAGGAGCAGGGGACCATAGTCCAACCCCTGACACTGCGTGCTGCACCAGCCACACCTTTAGGGTGCGCTGAGTTGGCCAAAAATGAACAGAAATTAAAAAAGGAAGGTAATGTCATCATCTGCTTTTTTCTCACTAATATCTACCTAATGACTAGAACCAATGAATGGTTGAATGCCCAATAAATATTTTGGCAACAAATTTGAGTAATTAATGAACGCATCTCCTGTACATTTTCCACTAGATTTACTATGAGGGATATGCAAGCTAGCTCCTCTGCATATCCTTAGTATGTGCATCATTTTCTATAAGCATTGAAATAATAAATAATTTAAAATAATAACCAAAACAATTTGAAAGCAAGGCTTTACTCCACATTTCTCATTTAATCTGCGTAGTATGTGTAATAGAACCAAAGACTATCACCATGAATAAATGAAGAACTACAAAGCATTGGTAAGTGTGATAAAAAATAAATTGTGCAAAGAACTATATCGTTCCACAGCCAAGCCTTTCACAAACATTCTGTGAGAACGTTCTAAGTGGTGGTTCAGGAAGACATACACTGTTCTATTTGGATTCTAACCATTGCTAGTAGAAAACTAAAAAGGAATATAAAAATATAGTGCTGGTATTCATTCATAATGTATTTAAATTTAATAATCTCCAGCATCCATGAAAACTCAGGCTTGATATTGTTGGAATGAATAGGGGAACTTCTCAGTGTGATGAGAACAGTTTTTCTTTCTTTACCTATGTTATAAAATCTGCCTATGAGAAAATAGAATGCTCAAGGCAGATCTCTACACACTACTAACTAGAAACCTGGCCAGCCATGGTCCCACTGTGAGTATTTCTAATACAAATATAACAGGGAAAGACTGCTCTACATAGCCACATTTAGGATACTATCTCCAACTGTTTCACCCAATTAAATCAGTCAGTTGCTTTGCGAGACATGACTTGAACATCTAAAGATGTTCAGAGAAGAAATGGAACACTACATTTTATCTTAGTGCCAGGGAGACGGCTCAGTGGCTTAAGCACTTCCCTGGAAAATGCAAGGTCCCGACCTCAGTGCCCAGTCGCAAATGAATGAACGAATGACCAAACAAACGAATGAGTGAATGAATAAATCTTGTCGTAGCTAGGAAGAACAAGATGGAGAGAAGAAAGCGAAAAAGGGTTCTAATAAAACTATTCTAAGAGTGTTCATTGTGAATGCCATGTGACTATCCAAAGGAGGAAACCAGAGGCACAAAATAGTATAAAAAAGGTCAAAGCACAGACCTTTGGGAGCTCACTGGAATATTCTAAGAAAAGTGTCTTAGTTACTTTTTACTAATTGCTGGGACAAATATCTGACACTCAAAATGAAGGAAAGAAAGATTGATTATCTCACAGTTACTGGAGGTTTCAGTCCATATTCGGCTGGCTCAAGGCTGAGTGGAACAGGGCAGAGAGCATCCAGTTCATGGCGGTGGAACAGCAACCATTGTGACAGAGGCAACCGACCAACCAGGGAAGCAGAGAGCAACTGTGCTAGTCTGTCTCTCTTTAAATTACATGAGTCTCTCTGCCTTAGCCTATTCACCTCAGGCCACACCCATAATTCCCAGCAGTACTCAGACCATAATCTCATCAGTATTAAAACCCATAATCCCAGTGGAGCATGGATCAACTCTCAAACTCTAGAAGTCCCCACCCCATGACTCATGAGGCTTTGGGAGGACAGCTAGACATAAACCATAACAGAAAGGCCAGGTAAGGATTGGCTTATTTGCATAGTTCCTGGGGGTCCTGAATGACAGGATTTGTCATAAAGCCATAGGCACCTTGTCCAGGACCATTTATGTACAGAGAATGACTAGCTGATTGTGTGAGAGTTACATAAAGAAGCATTTAAAGTGCTTATTCTCCATTGTTGGGCTTGCATGACCTAGACAAACTTCTATTAGGAATTAGCTAACTGGAGCAAAGGTAGTATATCTCCTTAGATCCATAAGGTGCAGAAGTAACAGAGCATCCCAGATATTACATAAGAGAGAAAATATAGCGAACATTATTGGTCTGGTGATGGATAAATGTGAAATAGCAAACACAGAATCTAAGGAGGCCCTGTTAAATAAACTCCTATACCATCACAAGAAAAGCAGTGAATCTTTAGCTTCAATTATGTGTTTATGATTCTTACCCAGAGATGATTTCATTTATGAAAGAAAGGAAACATAAAATTTTAGTACATACATTAGAAAATATCACATCCAAAGTGTGAGAAATAATGAGCAATGTTTATGTCTCACATGGGGAATGTCATAGGTATGTGTGGTTCACATGCCATTTCTCTAGCTGTTTTCAGAAATGGAATATTTATTAAATAAAAGGTTTCATTCAAAAAGGCCCTGGTTTTCCCTTCAAGAAATTTTCAACTATTATAGGCAAAAGCGCTTGACATAAGAATGTGAATAGTTTAAGAAAACCTAAAGCAAAAGTTGTATGAGCATTACTATATGCTGTAATGCTAAAATGAAGAATGCAGGGCAAGGTGAGTCCAGCGAGTGCAAAGACAGATAAGGCGTCGCAGATGGAAGACTTTGTACCCTGAGGGAGCCCAGCGCAGGGCTGGTCCCAGGCACAGCAAGCAGTGGGCCTCCTTATAGACAGGACCAAGATGGAGGGTGGTGTGAGGTTGGTGGGGGAGGAGCGGGGAGGCAGTTTCTGCTCTTATTGTACCCACTGAAGATGTCACATGGTATAATATAAGGAACATGTGGGACAGACAGTCAATGCTTTTACACAGATTAACAAACAAACAAACAAACAAAAAAACCAAGACAAACCAAAAAACAAAGCAATTGAGAAACCAAATTGGGAAGGTAACAGAGATGATCATCTTTTCTGTTTCTTTCCTTTTTCTTTTTTTTCTTCTTCTTCCCGTCCTCCTTTTCTTCTCCCTCTATCTCTTTCTCTCTGAGTACATTTTTTTGTTTGTTTGTTTTTCAAGGGTGGGTACTAGGGATTGAATCAGGACCTCAGGCTTTACATTTTGGTTTCATTCATTCACTCACTCACTCATTCATTCATTCATTCATTCATGCATGCATGCACTTGGTACAGGATCTCTCTGTGCAGCTCAGACTCATAGTGATCCTTCTGCTTTTAGCTTCCTCAGCCATGGGATTACAGGTGTGTGGCACCCTGCCTGGACACCACTGCTGGCTCAGCACATCCAGAGAATAAGGTCATCACAGCATGCAGGATGGGGGATCGAACCATGGTTTCTGAACTTGCTAAAGCAGATGTTTAAGGGGCTGGGGAGATAGCTCCATTACACAAGTACCTGCCCGGCAAGTACAAGGTCACGAGTTCAAATCCCAATCCCACACAAACAAAAAGCAGATGTTTAGTCTGCTGTGCTATCTCACTGGTCCTAACATTTTGTTTTGAAGTGAAGAAAAATTTTCAATGTAAATGTAAACCTTTTTTTTTTTTTTTTTCTGCTCAATCTCATTGGCTTCTCCACTTTCCTATCACCAACTATATTTCCAATTTGTTGTATATGCAACAAATATTCTTCACTCCCTTCTTGGATGGATCTGTGTTATCCATTTATCCTGTACATGGTTTTTGAGGTTCATAGAAATTTTGTTGAGCATATATATATAATCTTCATTATTTGAAGTTAGTGTTTCTTGAGGCCATGATCACAATCAAAGCATAAAGCTATACTGTGTTCATTTCTGTTTATCGATAACTTATATAATATGTAATTGTCATCTCATTAATATCAAATTCATAGCCTACAGCCCTATGACTTTCACCTGAGCAAAAGTTATTCCACAAGTTCACTTTCTCCATACAGGCACATGACACCCTGCCTAGGCTTAGAAATACTGGACAGCATTTTAGCACTACATTTACATTTGAATCCGTAGAACCACCCAGACAAAGTCCACAAAAATGTGCAAAAGGTGACACTCAGTATACCATGAGAAGGATACTTAAACACAGAATGTAAAGTAACGCAAGACAGAGAGTGGTCCTAAATGTTTAGCCTCTCCTAGGCACCTGCGCAGTGGGGCTCTCAAATGTTGCTTCGCATGTGCTGACAACCATAAGTACTGACTCAAGGGTACTAATAAGTTGTAACTCACAGACGAGTAAAGAGAGGATTTGGAAATAAAAAGGTATTGACCTACGGTGGCTGCTTGCTTTCTCCTGCACAAGCACGAACGCATTCACACACTCACTTTGTATGTATTTGCGTATCATTTAATGGTGCTGTTATAAATCTAATGCTTTTTAATCAATATATCATTTTTTCACACCCAGCCTACCACTTTGATACCAATTAATCTAATTTCTATTTTAACGCTTTGAGGTATCCCATTCTTTTCTTGATTGACTGATTGATTGATTGATTCATTCATTCATTCATTCGGTACAGCGTCTCGCTGTGCAGCTCAGACTTGGAGTGAGCTTCTTGTCTTAGCCTGCCCAGCGCTGGCCTTACAGGCTTGTGCCACCATACTTGGTATCTGTGGCCAGATCAGCACAAGATCAGTGCACCATGTAGTACTGAAGATAAAATCCAGGTACTTTTGCTTGCCAGGCAGGCGCTTAGACTGCTAAGCTATCTCTGCAGGCCTCACTTAACTTTTCTCATACTGATGAGATGAAACCGCCTTTCCATATCGTTAGTATAAGAGACACCCTGAAAGGCATACATTTTTCATCACAAAGAAAGCTTCAAAGAAGTATCAAGCTTCCAAGTGAGGCCTAAAGAGAGAATCATCCTGCTTAAATCTGCACAAACACTGTTTCCATTTTTTGCCACATTCATGTTTGAATGGAGCGCCTTCGGTTGAGTGATGTCCCCACCCCTCCTATTCGAGACAACATCTAAGTTGCTAAATTTGCAAGTTATTCTCAAACTTGCACTTCTCCTCCATCAGCCTCGCAGAGTGCTGGCATTACAGACACAGGCCACAATGCCCAGTTTATGCAAAATTTTAAGCTTTCCATCTTTAGATATCTTTAAATAGATGTGCTAATCAATCGTGCTTTTGCCAAGTAAAGCATGTAAGATAGTACAAAGTATGTGAAATAGCGTATGCAAAAGCAAGTATGATCTCACATTGTCTCAGGTACCTTTTTTCTGATGGCTAGGACACACACAACCATACTCAACACACAAAATTAAGGAAGGAGAGGTTTATTTCGCTCACAGCTTATGGAAGTTTCAGTCCATACTCAGTTGAGTCCAAGGCAAGGTGGCAGACAGCAGAGGGCAGTAGTTTATGCTGGTGGAAAACAGCAAAGAGCAAAGACAAAAGAGAGGAGCAGCAGCGGCCGTGGCAAGGGTGAACCTGTCCCCTTTCCTCATACTGCCTTCATGCTATCAGATCCCAGGTAGCTGTGGCACTCACACCTATACTCCCAGCAGAAATCAGACCCATAATCCCAGCCTTGTACCATGAATCAATCACAAACTCTAGAAGCTCGCCCCCAGTGACTGCAACAGGCTTTGGGGGGACAACTGCAGGCAAACCATAACACATCTTGACAGGCACTGCTAGCTCAATGCAGAGAAGTGAGTCAGCATGCATGTAAATTCACGAATTCAGTTGCTTTAGGAGATGTAACCTGGCCCCATCAAAAAGGGTCAATTAAAGAATGTAAATAAGAGAATTCATCGGGAGATAATTTCTGAAAACTACAGAAGTGCCTTACAGACTAAACAGTGTTATTCGACCTAAAAATCTTTATATGCTGAGACAATGAGGTGAGAAGAGGTATAGCCATCAAAGACAGTCATATGTATCTCAGGGTGTTTGTAGTAGAGTTAATGAGGTAGAGGAAGGTGAGTGAGGAGACTGGCAGGGTGGCGGGGCACCGGACTGCTCACACTATTTTATCCCATATTAATCCAAAGTGATTTTATCCTACAGACAAAGGGGAAACGGATTTTTTTTTTTTTTTTTTTTTTTTTTTTAGTGTTTTCAAGCATGGAAATGACTTGAAATTTAGGTGTTAAGATTATGATAGTGACAGAAAGAATAGCCTGGAGGGAGTGGTTAGGTAAGGAGCCAGAATGACGGGGCGGGGGGGGTGCTATTGCATTAGACCTGGCGAGGGAAAACGAGCTCCAGAAGTGAAGCAGTACTCACTGCTGATGGAGGCGCACTCTGCCTTCCAGCAAATTCTAAGACACAGAGCGTCGAGTTTGCGCTATCAGGTCATCACTCAGTTGTTGCATCTGTGAGCAGTGTGGGCCACTCTTCTTTCACGACTGTATTTCTCCATTAAGCTGACTCTTATCCATCTCCCCAGGTAAAAATTTGACATCTCTACGGTCCAGGGCAAGCACATTATCTCTAAGTTATCCTCCTTTTATTGTATCATTTAAAGATTTATTTAGTCTTCACGCTTGACTGCCTTTACCGGTCTACCTTTCGTGAAGACAAGTTGCTATTTTTTAATGCCCAGCCCACATCGTTCAATTTGGCTTAACTGCCCTCACCATCAAGTATCAAAAGTAAAAGTAAATGTCAAAGTGAAGGAAAACACATTTCCTCCTGAAATCACCAGCAACTAAACTCAGATGCGAATGTGAGAGAATCTTTCTTTTTCCATTTGCAAGATGGTTGAGATGGTTCTCTTCCGTTATTCACAGAAGAGAGCATTCATTATCCTTCAGAGGGTCCTCAGGTCAGCATACTATGGATAGAACACTATATGGAACGACAGATTGGGTTCCCTGCTCTGAGAATGTGAAACTGGTTGTTTGCATCGACTCCAGGTCCTTATCAACTTGTGTGATTTCCTCTCCTCGTTAATCGTTTCAAGACTTCAACCCCTGGATTAAAACCCAAATCACCTGACAAGAGGCTCCATGTCTATAGTGAACTATCAGTACGATACAGTAATCAGCTGTATATTGATATCACTCATTTTTATCTTCTGTCCTTTTAACACAAATCTTCAGATAACTGCCTCTTACGGCTGCAGCTTTAATTACAGTCCCTTGCAAACAAGAAATTCAGTTTATTTATAATCACATCACACGCTAATCTAATATTTTAGCATCTAAACTATGATCAGAGACTAAAACCTATAATAGCCTAGTGTAAAATTCTTTAATTGAATCACAAAGGAGGAAAAGCTGTAATCCTATAAATCAGCCTCAGGAATTTGACATGCTGAGAATGCTTTTCTGGAACTTTTTAATTGCATGACACAGCAGGCATCGCTAAGTCTATAAAAGGGGCTGCGTTTCCTATTAGCAACCACGTTACATAATTTAAAATGGCATGCGAACAGTGCGAGGCTTTGAGCCCACTGTATCACTTGTGTTAGTCAAGACAGATCTTTCAGGCTTACGAAATGCCTGCATGAGCCAAAGCTGAGGTGCTTGTCACACTCAGGTAAAACATACCGGATAAGCTCAAGGTCTAAAAGTCCACAGAAAAAGACAAACTAACAAAAAACACGACCTTTGGAGAAAAACCTCAGCTACTTTCTACTTTCTACCACGTGGTTTTGGCCTTTCTCTACCTTGTCCAGGCAGGATCAACTACAGGATTTCTGTAGGGACAGTACGTAAGTGTAACACTTTACTTACTTACTTACTTACTTATTTATTTATTTATTTATTTATTTATTTATTTATTTATTTATTTATTTATCTTTTTGAGACAGGGTCTCGCTATGCAGTTGAGGCTGGTCCTGAGCTCACTTTTGTAGCCCAGGCTGGTCTCGAACTCGCATCGATCCTCCTGCCTCAGCCTCCCGAGTGCTGGGATTACAGGCATGAGCCACCACGCCCGGCTGTGTAACACTTTAAAAAGGGAGGCGATGGGAATTGTCTTGGATCTGCCTTTGCAAGAAAATTTGTCATTTTTCTTTCTCTTACAGGTCGATGTGGGATGCCTGGATGTAAAGAAAAATTATGATGCATGTATAGGTAAATCATTCAGCATCCCTTGAGCATAAGCATCAGCTATGAAATGCTAGCTCCTAGATATGAGCAGTCAGTGGACACATGCTCTTTTTAATTTTTCTTGAGGAAACTGGGATTGAACCCAGGTCTTTGCACTGGCCCGGCAAGCACTTATTCTGTTGAGCTACCTCCCCAACCCCTGAAAATTTACTCTTGTCAGGCAAGCAAACTATTTTCATGCATCCTGGTTGCATTCCATCTGAAGCCTTCATCGTTTAGTTTTAGTTCCTCAGATTTTCTTTTGCTCCCCAGGAATTTACTTTGCCATGGCAATGCAGTCCATGACCAAAAGAATAACAGAAGGTTGCAGATAGGGGCTGGGGAATTAGCTCGGTGGTCTAAGTGCCTGCTTGGCTAGCAGATTCAGTCCCTGCCCTGCCGGCCCCAGAACCCCAGGAACACCATGCCAGCCACAGAAACCAGGTATAGGGGTGCATGCCTGTAATCCCAGCCCTGGGTAGGCTGAGACAAGCAAACCACGGAGTTGAGCTGAGTAGTGAGACACTGTATGAAAGAAAGAAGAAGAAGAAGAAGAAGAAGAAGAAGAAGAAGAAGAAGAAGAAGAAGAAGAAGAAGAAGAAGAAGAAGAAGAAGAAGAAGCAGAAGAAGAAGCAGAAGCAGAAGAAAAGAAAGAAAGAAAGAAAGAAAGAAAGAAAGAAAGAAAGAAAGAAAGAAAGAAAGAAAGGTTACAGATCAATACAAGTACCCTGCTTCTTTAGTTCTTATAGAAATAATGCTGAGATGGTCTGCTACGTTTCTCAGAGAACACCAGTGTGGAATAGAGCTAACATGGTTTCCAGTCATTGATGTACTCACCTGGGCTCTCTTCCTTCCAAAACCATAGTGTCTCTACTTACTAACCTGTGTTTCTTGTGGTTGTCATCGACTGACAACTGGTGGACAACCTTTAATACCCCATAGAACTGAGTCACGTGGTGTTAGGTGTGGGAGTCCCACCTGAGGATGGTTGCCAGCAGCAGGAGGCAGGACTGGAGAGAAAGAAGTTAAGAAACTGTTAGGGAGTTGTTGGAGCTGTCGGCTTGCCTGAGGACCCTGTTGGTTCTCTTATTGCAGCTTGCCATGAGAACTCGGTGGTTCTCGTCATCAAAGGAGCCTAGGACCTTGGTGTCACTGGGAATGGGTATGGTTCATTTGGAGGAAGTTGTGGTTCTTGCTTTGAGCGTCACTTCCTGGCTCTGGAGAAAAAGATAGTGCGCTGCTCAGTTTCCTAGAGAAGCTTGTGGTGCCGGCTTTCCTGATAGGAGCTCAGCTGTTATCACTGGAGGTGGCCAGGGACCTCACTGTCACTGAGGATGGTTGTGGCGCCTTTCAGGGAGCTCTGATTCATACTTAGAGATTTACTTCCGGGTTTCTAATAGAGATGCCTACGCCTGCTCACACAGATCCTCTGTCCCACCGCCACACACTTTCTGGTTTTCACCACTCACCTTTAGGGCTTTCTAGAGTAGATGAACGAAACAAGCCTGCATGTGACATGGTCATGGGCTCTAGGTCTTCAGCAGGTCGCATGCAAGACATTGCCATGGGATCCAGGCCGTTCAGCAGCTGGATTCTTTGCTATTTCCTGTGTGCATAGATTTCCTCCACCCTCTTTGTATATGACTCTTTGGATGACTATTGCAAAATTATCTTATAAACGAAGTATCCTATACGGCATCATTCCTCTCGCCAACCGTTGACCACAAGAGTCTTCATCTTTTAGTTAAATGCCCTAAGCACAAGTCTTTGTAGGGATGCTACATGGAAGACAGTGGCAGGAACTCAAAACTAAAATGTAGTATCCCTGTCAGTTAAGGCATGTGATGAAAGTCTAATCTGTGTCAGACCGTTTGAATGAGCTCTGAGGGGCTTATTTTTAATGTCATGGACTTTATCATAAATATAACCACAACTAATATTACCTAACCATTGCCTGAGGATTTAGTCTTACTGAAATACTAGCCTGCAAATTTTAACTTATTATGTAGTTAGACTCAGTGCTCTAGCTTTTTCCTTTGATCAGCTCTGAGAAGTTAAGGATCTGATCGTGTTCTTGCCCTGTGTTTCCTGCGGTCTCCTTGGTGTAGATTAGGTAGCACAGGAATAAAAACTCCGGGATTGTAAAAAGTGTAGAATGTCGAGGTTGCCAAAAGGAGTTTTACGTATTTTCTCTGAAGCCTTTTTGTGTCATTTCAATATGGAGGTTTCCTGCAGGAGGCTCTGGCCTCCTAAACCATATTCTGGTGGTGGGAAAGTGGTATTGCCCCAGAATATTATTTTAGGAGTATTTTCGCTGGGAGATAAAGGATAGAAGAGACAAAAGTCTTGCTACAGGATAATTGATCATTGACCTGAAGAAGATGTGTTCAATTCACCAATATCTTAACACCTATTCCCGTGGCTCTGTCCACCTATTGTCAAATAGGACAATTTGGACTTTGTGTATTTTGCTTTTGTGAAGAATATATCTAGCAAATGAATACGAGGACTTTCCACACAATCAAATTCAGCATTTGTGGAGTGTCTGCCCTGTGCTAAGCTGTGACTGTGGAAGCTTCTCTAGTTGCCACATTTAATTCCCATTCCAAGCACGTGCTAGACACATGACCACCTCATGGTATGGATGAAGGTTCTGGCTCAGAATTGTGAGGTTGCCATAAGTAAGTTGCTGCAACTGCCGTAAGTTGTAACGCAAGGAATTAGATGCAAACCCAGAGTTTTCCGTAGTATTTTCTCCATCAGTAGAGTTGAACACATGCGATGTTCTAAAAGCGTACTTGTTCTTTGCGTGCGATGTTCTTAATCGTGTACTTGTAATTATTATGTTTCTCCTTTTTTGGACTGTTGGAAAAATGTTTCTCTTCTTAGTTATTTTTCTTATCTTCTGTAGATAACGCTTAGCATGGTTTCTTACCTCAGGATTTCTGTTAAAGTTAGCAACGTAACTTAGTCTTCCCTATCCTCAACACGGAAGATAGCAGGGCTATTTTTACAGATGTAAAACTGACAGTTTTGCCTACCCTGGAGTCATAAAACCCAGTCACAAAGTCTAGCGGACGGTGAGTCTCAAAGAAGAGGCGAACGATGCAACTGCGGAATGTGCGCCGCTACTCCGGAAGCACAAAGCTGACCCTCGCCTAAATAGCTGCAAACCAGCTGCCCCCACACCGACTAGAGCTTTTAAAAGAGAGTCATCTTGTCTCAACACTTCAATATAGATGATTTATGATTATGTGCTAAGTGACAGCCCCATAAAAATAAACACGCTGTTTATGGAGATTAGTATAATGTGTTCTGTAGAAATTCATGATGGTAGGCCCCCAAGATGATAATATATTATCTGGAATGTTAATGTTTGTTAAGATACACAAGATTTTCAGGGGCTCAGATCTATATATATAATTTTTCATCTTATGTTGTTTGAAAGATGTGATATCCCTGAGTACGGTGTGAAAAGCAGTCTTTTCCTTGGAACCATGAGTGTTACAAATGAGTATTAAAAGGTGCCATAAGTAGACTTTGAAAGTCTTCAATTCCTTTATTTACAAAAACAGACAGCAGATTGCTGCATAGAGATCAAAATTAGAGGTTCACTCACCACCAGAAGTGAGAGAGACGTTCACCAACTTGTGCTGTTAACCCTCCCCTCTACTAAAGGTAAAAGTCAGCACGTATCGAAGAGAACTAATTAGTACATATAATCTGTGCCTCATCAACTAAAGCTAGAAATCAGCCATTAGCGGGCACAGTTCTACTTGGGTGGTGACATCTCTTTTAGGGTACACCATTGGGCAAGTGAAAAACCGAATTCATATTGTGTATTTTTGTGGGAAAGGAGTACCTACCAGAAGAATCAGTTCCAGATGGCTAGGCATTTTGATGTATCCTTGAAGGCTCAGACCCATAACTTTATTAGAAGAACACAACTGGTTTTTAGCATCTAAGTTTTAAATGAGTCGCTAATATGGGCTACATAAGAAGCATTGTTTTAAAGGCCCATAGAATCCTTAACATCAGCCAGGCGTGATGGTGCATGCCTGTAATCCCAGCACTCGGGAGGCTGAGGCAGGAGGATCGGTGCGAGTTCGAGACCAGCGTGGGCTACAAAAGTGAGCTCAAGGCCAGCTTGAACTGCATACTGAGACCCTGTCTCAAAAGGACAAAAAAAAAAAAAAAAAAAAAAAAAAAAAAAAAAAAAAAAAAAAAAAAAAAAAAAAAAGAAAAAAACAATCTTTAACATCAATGGGATATTTAGGTAACTGCAAATGTGACGGACAACCCTAAAGCCTCTCAGCTCACAAACTGGAGTCTCATGTCAGATTCGGAAAGTTGCTGAGTAGAGTGCAAAACCACAACCCTCCGGGACTTTAATGTGTTTTGAAACAGTAATACAACAACATAGAGAAAATTGTCATTATTTCAAGCTAGAAATCATAGAGGCTAAGCTTGTCTCTTGGCCTAACTGAGACAACCTGAAGGTATCTATTTCAATGGCTCTATTTCGTTATTTGCAAAGTTGCTATAATTATAATACCTAGTGCAAGTGTTTGTTATGATAAATAACAATTACATAACAACAAATACATTTTTGATGAATAACAAGAATAAGGTTTGCTAATAGAATTGAAACACTTTATCCACATAGACCTCTCTGTTGCTCAATCTTTTTACATACAGAACTTTATTCCTGCATTATCTTGTAGAAAAATGAGTGAAAATTTTCTTTCTGTTCTTTCTGTATCATTGTCAAAAGGCCATGTGTATGCCAATAAAGGACCATACCTAATATAGAAAGAGATATAGAGTAAAGAATTATCCCAATTATAGTAAATTGGAAACTATAAGCCTATGTCTGGCTGAGATAAGTAATTATTGAATCATGTAAGTGAAACATCCAAATATTTCATTTTTATGTAAGACTTACCAGTTTAACTGCACTATATGTAGTGATCCTACCAGCATGAGTCCCTGGTGGAGCACCAGCAGGGTCTTACTGAAGATTATCTGTCATACTCACTGAAAAAAATCTCCCTTGTGCGGCACTACAGCTTATTTGTGTCAACTTTTTTTCAAATGGGAATTACCTATGGGGTTACTGAAGTGTGCCTCTGGGTCTGTCTGGGTGGGTCACAGGACAGTGACTTTGGATGATGTACATGGTCCCCGGCCACTTCCTCTTTGGCAGTATTTCCCTGTGCTATTTTCCAGCCAGTAAGATGAACCAAGTATCTTTGCTGTACCAGTCCTCTTCACAATAATGCATCTGCATGTGGGCCAATTAACCAGGGACTGAACATGCTAATACCATGAGCCAAATTAAATCACTTTTCCCTTAAGTTGCAGACGCCAGAAACTCATACAAATGCATCTTTGTATAGCTACAAGATGTAATTCTTCAAGCAGGAAGACAAACTTAGGTACTTCCCATCCCTGACTTTGAAAATCAGAGGCTAATCCTGTCTCACTTCTCTTGAAGCTCCATAAATTAGTCAACATCAGATACTAAATAGACTGCTAGCACAAACTTTTATTTGGTATCCCGGAGTATTAAAAATGAAATAGTATTAAAAGAGATACTTTGTTAAAAGTATCTGTAACACATGATCAATAAATAAAGTTTCAGTGGTTCATTTTCCTGGTACTCAATTCACACTTTGAGGTGTACAAGGAGATTTTCTATTTGCACATTAAGTATGAGAAAATTTAGGTAATGTGAGTATTTGTCCTCCAATTCTTGATAAATTTACAGCACAATTCAGCAGGAACTGAAGTTTCAGAGTAGTACTTAGACTAGTGTATGCCTGAGAGGAAAAGTAAAAAAGAAACAACTGTTTTTTGTTTCTCCCACTGAAGTATGTAAATGATTTAAATTCAGATTTGATTATTTACTTTCCACCTTTGGCGCTAGGGTTTGCTGAGAGGAGATGAAGATTTCTTGTAAGGAATAGCACAGAGAAATGAGGGTGAACACTGAGAGCCTCCAGTCCACTGCTGCCTGAGTGCCATAGATTTGCCGCCACTGGTGTAGGGAGTCTCGGATTTCTACTAATAGAGAGAAAACAGCAGGAAAACAGCAGGAAATCAGGAAGAGAGAGTTCCTATTCAGCCATAATATATTGACTGCCAAGGCAACCATCAGTGCATGGGCGCACCTGTGAAATCCTCCCGTTCTATGCTATCTTGAGTCCATTTAGATGCTGGGAACCAGGGGAAAAAGTACCTCAGTGTGACACTGATGATGAATAACTTATATCCAAATAGATTAAAGACTGATTCAGAAGCAAGAAGGAGCTAGGAGGGATCACTTATTCTATAGTTATTTATTCTTTAACCATGTTTCACTATGCAATCATAAATATAAGTAAATGTACTATGACGCTTTCAGCTGTGGGTCATGTTATTTCTAAATTAATATGTTAAGATCTTGTTTTAGTTACTTTTTGCTCGTTGCTGGAACAAATACCCAACACTCAAAATGAAGGAAGGAAAGGTTTATTTAGCTCACAGTTCGTAGAGGTTTCAGTCCATATTCGGCTGGCCCAAAGCTGAGTGGAGCAGGGTGGAGAGCATCCAGTTCATGGCGGCAGAACAGCAACAAAATGGTGGCAGAGGTAGCCAACCAACATGGCAGCAGAGCAACAGCAACAGCTAGAGCTCCAGTCTGTCTCTCTGTCTCTCTTTATATTACATTCAGGCCCTCCGCCTTAGCTCCCGCCCTAGGCTACACCCATAATCCCAGAAGTACTTCCACCCATAATCCCATCAGTACTAAAACCTATAATCCCAGGGATCATGGATCAACTCTCAAACTCTAGAAGTCCCCGCCCAGTGACTCCATGAGGCTTTGGGGGGACAACTAGACATAAACCATAACAGATCTTTTGCCCTTTTAAGTCATCCTAGAAGCCATATACTCAAGTACTAATGTGTGGATCTAGTCATAGCCTCCTGATGAAACCCAAACTATAGATCAGGCCTGGTGGTGCATGCCTAATATCCCAGCGCTTGGGAGGATTAAAACAGGAGGATCATTATGAGTCCATGCTGCATAGTGACACCTTGTACTGAATACATAAGAAAAGAAAAGCAAATCACATATTCAGAATTTTCATAGCTTCAACGGCCATGCGCTGTCTAGCATTTATCTGACATGGCTGCCACCATGTGCTGTGAAGTACTTCGCTCTGTCCTAACTATTTCTTTCAGCTTTGGTTTCCTGTACTAATGATTCAGATTGCCCCCCTAGTTGCCAGAGGCTCCTCCTAGTAACCCTCTGGTTACTAATCATGAATTTCAGCGGCACTGCCATGACAGATGCATAGAAAATTAGTAAAGCTTGTTGCTAGGCTTGGAAACTTGAATGTGGAAGACTAGGCTTTTGGCTGTGCACAGAATACTTGCACCACTCTAGGTAGAGCGATGACCTCATTGTTGCACATCGTGAAGAAAACGAAGACCCAAAAACAAAAAGAAAATTTGGAGCACTTTATTAGCTGAGCTCAGCGACCACGTTCTCCTGTGGGCCACATGAATGAAGCCTCTTGCTGAGGTGAAGCAAAGAATTTAAAGGGAGAAACCACAGGGCTGGGCGTGGAAAGGGGAAGGTGAGTCATAAAGTGTTCTTAACTAGGCTGTGCTGTTCTGGGCAGGCAGAAATGGGGAGGGGAAGTCATCAAGTGTCCCTGGCTATGCCAGGGTGTTTTGGGCACAGAATATAGAGTCCTTGAAGCAAGCTGAAACGAAGCTATATGCATAATCTGCGGGGCAGAGACAGTCAAGGTTGCAGCACAGCTGTGATTGGCGCATCCTGGAACATCAGAAGTGGTGCAGATGAGGAGGGACCCATGGCTGGGTGCTTTAACATTTTAGATCTTGAGTTACGGGAAGGGCACTTGGCTGTAATTAGGGAGAGGTCGGTGACCAGGGTCAGGGTTTACAGAGAGAACAAGGTTTTATTATGCAGCAATCACAAAGTTAGTTACAGAGAGAGGTAGCAGAGTCAGCTTACAAGAATGGGGGTACAAATTTGCAGTTAAACAAAAGTAAGAACACAGTTCAGACTAAACAGAGGCAGGGGCATAGTCTCTTTTAGGGTAGGAAGTCTTGTTTTAACTAGGATAGGGGTTAAGTCAATTCTCATTTTGTGTGCTGGAACAGCTAGGGTCATATTTTGTCTCTAAGAGGCTTAGCACCTTGCATGGTTCATGGTGGGGTGGGGTGAACCGACACTTAACTCTTTGCCTGCTTCCAGCAAAGTAGAGGCAGCTTTATAAAGTGGAGCTATTCGTGACTAGCTCATGACATTATATCAGCTTATAGCACTCATGCTCAACTCTACATGGAGGATAAGTTTGGTTTGAGGAAATGTGTTTGGGTGTAAAGTTGACAAGCCCTGGGCTCGTGATCATTAGTCTTCAGTTTAAGCTTCACTAGCCTGAGAGACACCCAGAAGATCCGTGAGGAACACTTCTGGGTAAGTCTAGGTTGTACTGAGCACACAACCTCAGGAACTCTGTCTGGTCTCTAGCAACTTCCTTTGTTCTGAGCTCTGCTGCCCGGCCCTTGTGTAGCAGACAGCTGTCCTCCACAGCATCCTCCTACTATGATGTTTCTGCCTCATACCCAGTGGAGCATGGACTGAAATCTCTGAAACACTGGGCCAAAAGAACCCATTTCTCCTCTGAGTTGACTTTCTCAGTTGTCTGATTACGCACACACGCACACAAACACACATATCCACATGCACACATACACACCCTCTAGGAAGTGTAATTCCAAAGCTCTGTCTCTTCCGTGGTCCCCTACCCAAAGGACATCCTGTCTCCTCCCCAGATGCCACCACTCTTCATGCTGTCAAACAGGTGCTCCCATTCAGCTGTCTTTGTGCCTAAAGCTTTGTGTCAGAAGCATCTTAACAGGGGGCCTGGAGAGATAGCTCCAAGAAATAAGCACCAACCTGGCAAGTCCAAGGACCTGAGTTCAATCCCCAGCACCACATGCTGAGTACATCATCTGGGCCCCAGATCCCTGGGTACACCGTCTTGACCCTACATGCCCAAATATACCTTCTTAGCGCAGGATACAAATATAGATAGATATAGATATAGATATAGATATAGATATAGATATAGATATAGATACAGATATAGATGACATAGGTATAGATATATAGATACATAGATATATACATATATATAGATATATATAGATATATACACATATACATATAAAATCATCTTAAGAAGCAATGTCTCCTTCGTTTAAACATATTTTTATCTAAAGATCCTAGAAGTACGTGTGTCCTCTGTGTCCAGCGTTTCGTAAATCCTGTTCTAATTTTTGTGAATAACTCTCCCCCTTAAAGGGCCAGGGAGATAGCTCAGGAACATAAGTGCCTGCTTGACAAGCACAAAATTCAGAATTCCATCCCCAGTGCTGGGAAAAAAAAAAAAAAAAAAAAAAAAAAAAAAAAAACTTTAAAGACCCCCCCCACCCCAACTCAGTGAATTTAAATTCTGTCTTTTTGTTTGCAACAGAGAATTTTAAATGAGTCTCCATACTCGCAGTAATATCTTCCTGACATTTTTTCTGGTTGAGTTTTTTATCTTTCATGCAAATAAACATGCGGAAAGCCGTTGAAATTCTCGGCACGAATGTGGCTTCACTCAGGTTTGAACCCTGTCATTTTTCATATCCCATAGTCTAGCAAATGAGCATCTAATGAGCCTGTTTCATCTCAAGAATGCCTAGAGATTTTCTAGTGTTTATTTTTTGGTGACTTTCCATTATAAGTCGGTGCAACGACGTGGCTGCTTCATTCTCCAGAAAGGACCCACGGGACAGTGCCGACCAACTGGACCTTTAGCAATAATCATGAAGCTGTTTTCTACCTGTGGCTTAAAAGAGTGGCCATGGTTCACCTGTGGCTGTTGGGCACTTGAAATGTGCTCCAGTATTACTGAGTTATTCACATTTTATTATTTATTTATTTATTTATTCATTCATTCATTTATT
The DNA here is from genome assembly GCA_004027025.1 of Myocastor coypus. Classification (NCBI taxonomy): domain Eukaryota; kingdom Metazoa; phylum Chordata; class Mammalia; order Rodentia; family Myocastoridae; genus Myocastor; species Myocastor coypus. The sequence continues at coordinate 113,947 of PVJA010000362.1, read as the reverse complement.
TATTTATTGCATTTTCGGGAAGGGTCTAGATGGTGTTCAGGGTCTCTCTACTAGATTGGACTTGCAATGATCTGCCTGTTTACAGCCTCCCAAGAGCTGGGATTACAGGTGTGTGCCACCATGCCCAGGCTTAATTGCCTTCTCGTGTGCCCCAGGGTCAGGGCTGGCATAGCAGGCTGAGTTACTCACTTTTTAATTCAGCTTAATTTTAAAGATGTTAAGTGACTTTAGATAGCTACATAAACGCAGTGATGAAAATATTAGACAACAGTGCTGAAGAGCAGGCATGTTTCACTCTGTGTTCCACTAAATAGAGCTTGCAGATTAAAAAAAAAAAAAAAATACACATAAAACTAGCATCAGAAATCAAACAAAACTCTAGAAGTTTAGTATGACTCATAAATTCATTACTTTGGCTGATGGACATCTACCTAATTTCTTGATTCGAATGTCTTCAATACAAGACCTGCAAGCACTACACACAATTTTATTTTATTTATTTATGTATTTATGTATTTATGTATTTATGTATTTATTTATTTATTTTGGTCTTTTTGAGACAGGCTCTTGCTACGCAGTTCAGGCTGGCCTTGAGCTCACTTTTGTAGCACAGGCTAGTCTCGAACTGGCAGCAGTCCTCCTGACTCAGCCTCCCAAGTGCTGGGATTACAGGCGTGCGCCACCACGCCCGGCCCAATTGTAAATAAACCCAGATTTTTTTCTTTTTATTTCACTTAGGTATCAAGAATACTCACATACAATGAAGTGGAAGGAAAGATAGCTAAGTCAGCACGTGACATGTCAAGGAAGTCAAAGCATAATTAGGATGCACATAAACTCCTAGAGGGAACAAATGCTTATCCCCATCTGCAGAATTTTAATGATCCTCCAGTACATCTGATCTCTTGGAATTATTCTCCATGCAAACTCCTAAGTCACACTACTTTGAAATCTTGAGGTGGAAATTTCCAGTTTAAAAATGGAAAGCCAGAGCTCTCATGTATGCCTAAGACATGAGGTTTGTGTCTGCTAACTAATAAATAGCTATGCTAATTTTTCTTTTTTTTTAAATTCTGCCATTTGTCGCCACAATAGCACTGGGATGCTGGGAGGCTTCCAGGCTTTTGTGCCCGCGATTCATCGTGTCCCGGCTAATTTTTCTGTGGCCGGGAATTATAGATGGGGTACATTGTGAAATGTTGTATGGCGATGGAGCTGATAGAGGAAGTAAACCAAGAGACAGATCAATGACAGCACATGGCTTTGCTTGTCTTTTTGTCACCCTTGCTGAGTTCGTCGCATCACTTTGAATCCCAAGGGAGTAGAAGGGAGCGCACAGGTGAGGCAGATCCCTATTCATAGCCCAGGAACAATTTTTTCTGAACCTACTTGATTCCATATCCCTCCGTTCCTGGAATTCAGAACAGGAGAAGAAGCAAAGTATTATAATCTTTGAAGAATAATGATACTTATCCAGCCTTTCATTTCAGGCCACACGCACTATAAAATCTATCTTTGTATCTCTAAAATATTACATTTCAGTTTCCAATTATATGAAATTTCTTCTTTAATATAAAAGCCCCATAAAGGTAAAAAAATTTAGATGCTGTCTTATTGCAAAAGTTCTTAGTTTGTAGCAACAAGACCCGAGTTTTGACATCTGCTCAATAATAATACTTCAGAAATACTTAAGGAATTTATTTAAATCCTTTGAGTCTCAGTCCACTCTTCTGTGAAACGGAGTCAAACACCTCTCTTAAAGGATTAGTGTGATTGCTAAAAAATAAAATGTCGAAAGCACAGTTGTCACTCACTGTAGGCACTGAACTGAGGCTTGTGTTGTTCCATCTCTGTCATCTGGCCACCAGGCACAAGCCCTAAGGAGACCAAGTTATTTGATACAAATGCATAATGTGTTTGCCCAGTCACACTCGGCGCTCTGTTGAAGCAAGCTCCAACAACGTCAAGGAATGCTGTAGTTCTCATTCATCAATTTCTTCTTAAGCCTGGAAATGGGGGCCAGCTGTGAGCAGCAGCAAGACCGTGTTCGCTGTCCCCTAGCTCCTTCAGCTCACTGGAGTTGCTGACATCTCCTTACACTGCACACCGCTCACAAGTATGTCTTCAAGCCTTCTTGAATACTTTCGGTGCTTGGTACTCCTTATGAAGAGAGACCTTTCCCTTCCTGGAGTAAAACACTTCCTATCTCCAAAATGAGACCCTTAATAGTCACAGAGACAGCAGGGGCAATGCTCCAACACTCTCCCGTGTGTGACTGTATATCTCTACCCTATGGAATGTTCATTTCCTATCCATTTTATAGGAATGTGAAGTTGAACATTAGAATTTCATTGGCCCTTTCACACAGTTAACAAATGACAAAGCTGTCCTCAAATCTTGATCTGAAATTCACCCCCATGATCTCATTGCAAAATTGCTTTCTACTACTTCTGATAAGATTTTGACTTCTGAATACCATGTCCTCTAGTTAGTTAGGGAATTAGCAAGGAAGAAAGGTATGGCTTCTTCAGGAAAACTGAGGATCTATTCCAAGACAGCAAAAAGTAAAAGGTGGGACAAGCTAAAATGTTTGTTACCATCAACATGATCTTGAAAACATCATTCTTTAATCTGGGCCTTCTTGGCTTCATCTACACATGCAATGGATAGGCTCTCTCCTACTTACCCAAAGGTTTGTTGATAGATTCTAATAAGTCATTAATTGTGAAACTTTTTCTAGAATCCATACAATCTTACACAATGTTGGCTTCGTTGTTTAAGTTAAGTGGCATTACACTTAATATTGCCTGGTCAGGGGCTCTCTACCATTACCCACTAATAGTACTGAGCAGAAACCCATTCTTTTCTCCTTCTTTGTTTTGATGTTTTCATTCATAGAAAATCTGCTTTGGACCTGAGCCTGCTGGTTATTATAGAAACCTGGCAGGCTTTGCTGTCTGGTTATCAACACCAACACTTACTTAAAGCCCACTGCTCCAGTAATTTACACAATCTCCATCTCATCTTCCTATTTTCTATAATGAGAATACAGTTGGTCCCTTTCACAGGAATCCTGTGAAAATTAATGGGACAACCTTACGAAATCTGGATTCCTATGCTCTGCACACATTAACAGCTGTTGAGCTTTTGCGTAGCCTTCCTTTTGTGACCTGGTGTTTTAGTTACTCTTCTCTTGTTGCTGGGACAAATACCCAACATTCAAAGTGAGGAAGGAAAGATTTATTTAGCTCACCGTTACTGGAAGTTTTAGCCCATAGTCAGCTGGCTCCAAAGCAGAGTGGCACATAGCTGAGGGCAAACTTTCATGGTGGCAGGCAAGCGCAAGAGCAAAAGGTGAGCTATCAGCAGTTTAAGCAGCTAACTTCTCTTCCTCCCTTACACTGAAATGCAAATCACCTGTCGGGGGTTGGGGGGCAGCACCCACAGCCACAAGAACCAATTACAAATTCCCGGAGCCGGCTCCGTGACTGCATGAGGCTTTGGGAGGACACCTATACACAAACCACAACGAAGGTCACTTTCTCTTTAACTGATACAAAATTATATTTATCACCAATGATCTGACGTTGTGAAGCACAGTGGTCCCTCACTTATTACAGAGGTTATGTGCCAGATAGCCCTATGATAAAATGAAAAATCCGTGAAGTAGTCACGTGATATTTATTTCAGTATTTATATGTATATTAAGGTTTTATAAACCCTTCCTACACTCTTACAAACCATTCCCACTCTTAAATACTTTTAATGTTACCCACGTTCTAAACTCGGAAACCTACATAGTTTTAACAACATGCATCTACTGTGCAGTACTTTAACATCCTGCCATGTAGAGAAAAATAATGTAGATGAATATTTTTTTGAAAATACACAAAACAGTGAGTCTGTGAAAATCAAGCTGCAAGGTAGCAAGGGGCTGTTGTACTTGCACGTAAACTCAAGCTACTTGATATACACTCATGCACCTTCTGTTCGCCATACCCACAAGTCAAGGCATACCCTGAGAGGGAACTCACACAAGGGCAGCTGTACCGGATCCTGTCTGAAGATTTTAATTTTAATTTAAAACACAGATAGTCAAGCCCTGTGGGAAAACTTGGATCCTCTAAATTAGGAGTGAAAGCTTAGGAATATGAATTTTAAGCATGCATCTTTTCCAAAGCAAAACTTGCAGTGCAATAGCCTCAAGAATTCTGATCTGCCTTGAATAAGATCAATATTTCAGAAGTTCTTGTCATTCTTTCTAATAGCTCTTATCCTGTCCAAACTTTGAGGGATCGCTTGCATCAATTTGTCCTTCTGTGGCTTTAAATCCCTGAAATAATATTTTGAATGACCCTGTGAATGATAGATTTTAAGAATCAATGAATGTCATTGATTATATTTTGTCATTTGAAATCTTAGCAATTTTGTGAGTGATTCTCATTCCAACCTACTAGGGAAAACAAATTCCCTGAGATGCAGCAGGTCCTGGTTGCTTCTGGCACGAACCCCTGAGTTTTAGGTGTATTATGCCCTCTCAGGACAGTGTAGTCCCTACGTAGACCAGGACTCTGTTTTTGGTAGATGAACCATTGCCATCTGAATTGCATTTTGTCTGCCATGAGTGAAAAGCAATAAGAAATAGCGAAAAATTGTAGTAAAGTTCTCCAAGTCTTGACATGCAAGGCACCTCACGTTGACACAGCTGCAAGATGATGGCCAGGGAAAATTCCCTTTGATACCTCCATCCTTCCTCTAAATTGTTATCCTGCCTTCACTTCTTCACACGGAAGTAACAGTACTGAATGAAAGACGTGGGTCATGCACCATTTCATTGAGATGTATTCTAAGTGGAGCACTTGACAGCCCTCATATCCTTGAGGGTCTAAAGACTGGTACCACATGAACACTGTTGGGGCTGGGGAGTGGGGCGATAGCTCAGTAGAATAAGTGTTTTTTTGGTATGCACAAGGGCCTGAGTTCAATCCCTGGTTCTTAAAAAAAAAAAAAAGAAAAAGAAAAGAAAAGAAAATGAGAACTGTTATAAAAATGAAATTGTGGGAATCAAAACCTTTTTATGACTCAGAGAAACTTTCTTCTGTCCCATATTCCCAGAAATTTTATAGAAAGAAAAGGGTGAATGTGCTTGTTTTCTGAGGATGTTGTAACAAATCACATGAACTGACGGCCTAAAACAGTAGATATCCACTCTCTTACACCCTTGAACTCAGAAACCCCAAGTTGTTGTATCAGCCTGGGTAGGTTCTTCTAGGACTCCAAGGGAGGGTCACTGTCCCACTACTCCCACGGGCAAGCTTTCAGTGCGTGGAGATCTTCCTTGCCCCTTGGTTTGCAGACTTGTACCTTCAGTCTCTTCTCTGTTTCCACAATAGATAATGCAAGCCATTCTTCCTCTCTGTTCTTCTCCCATGTAATACTGGTTATTGGTTCTAAGGTCCATACCAGCCTAGAAAGATTACATACACAGCGATACTTGCTTGCATCTATGAAGGCCATATTTCTGAAAAAGACCACATTCATATGTGTTATTGTCAGGCATACTTTCTGGGACATTTTCATTTATAATTCAATTTAGTAAGTTGGGGCTGATAGCTCAGTAGAATAAGTGCTTAGGGCCTGGCAAGCGCAGAGTTCTGAGTTCCATTCCTGGTACCGAACAAAAAAAAAAAAAAACCTAAAAAAAATTGCAAGTTGCTTTGACTTCCTACAACTCAAGTTTTAGGAATAATAATGATAGCGACTGTGCAAAGGAAGATAAACTGAATCAAAATTTAAGTTGTACTAGGACAACTAGTGCAGCTACCAGCAGGGGCTGGGAGACCAAGGAGCAAGACTAGGGGAAGTATCAATGGAAGATCTAGAAAATTTGTCCTTTCACCAAAATTGGCTTAATCCTACAAACCTTTCCTGTCAGAGGCCAACTCTATTCATGATCTTGGATTGACCATCTGTCAACATGCCCGCTAACACGTTCCTTGTTTATTTACCACTGTCATGTAAACTCTCTTAAAAATCAGAAGTGCTTGAGTGCTCAAACCTTTTGTTTTCATGCTCTTTTTTATCTCTCCCTCCTAGCTGAGTCAAGGAATTAAATGAGTTATCAACACAAACCCTCTCAAGATGTCCATGTTGGTCTTTACAAGTTCACCTCCATTGGCAATATTAAATGTCATGTTAGATCATGTTGCTAGATGTATAGCACAAATATGGGCTCAGAAGTTGAGGTGACTAGGGAGCATGTGGCAGAAAATGTAGAAAGGGACCTGGTCTGCGGAGTGGATGTGTTCCTGAAGCTGTCATTGCAGAGGCTGTGAGAGGTATTTTACATCTTTCTAGCCATTCAGCATCAAAAGGGAAGCATGTTGAGTGAGACTGATTGTTTTCAAAAGATCAACTGAAATAGAAGCTATATTGGTGAGGGGCAGGGAAGATAGCTTTGTGGCACAAGTACCTGCCTGGAAAGTTCAAGGTCGTGAGTTTGAACCCCGATCTCACACACATGCACACACAAAAAGGAAAACTATATTAATGAAATGCAATGAAATATTAGTAACTAGAGACATTAAAAATTCTCCAAATGTTATTAGCAGAAATCTTTCTTTTCAATGACTTAGAAGAAATCAGCAGTATTTTATTTTTCCCTTTTCATTTCTTCCCCAATTTCCCCCCACCCTACTTACTCTTCTTTAGAACAATTACAGAAACTACTCCAAAAGGTAGCATTAGAGGTTCGAGTCCACCTCTTTTCCTTCGGGATATCTTCCTGGAGAACTAAACACATCACACCACAGCAATAGGTGTGCACCCATGTTTACAGCAGCACAATTTGTGATCAGTAAATCTTGGAAACAACTCAAAGGCCCATCAGCTAATGAGTGGATGAAAAAGATGTGGTCCTTCTACGCCATGTAGTGTTAGTGTTTTTCTTAGTAACTTACTTAACTTTTATCAATATTTCACTTTACACGTAGGGAAAGTGAAATACAGTTTGAGTAAGCAACACCGCTAAAAACAGATCCTGCTGGGATTTGAACTTTGCCCATTTGACTGTAAGGTCAACGAATTTCACCTTGCTCTGGCTTTTTACATGTTTTATCATACTTGCTTCAGGTTCTTTGTTTCAAAAATGAATTTGAGGTTTCTATTTTCATTCTTCACAGGAAAGCAACGTCCTGAATGTTCCATATATGTGGTGAGTGTTTTTTACACATTTTGTATGGACAATCTAAATATATACTTGAAGAAATAACAAGTTGAAATAAAATTGCTTCCTTGCCTTAAAGTTAGGGTAACTGGTTGCAAGGGTTAACGCAGGAAGTCAGCTTGAGGAGTTTAGAAGCCTAGCTGTGTGGCTCAGCAGGGAGCCAGGTCCTCCGTTTGTAAACACCCTGAGCTCGTGGAAAAGAAGGACACAGAGATGGCGTGGGCAGGCAGAAAGTCCGACTACCGTCTAAGAGACGGAAAGAGGCTTCTCGTGCTGCTGTTGCTGTCTCCTGCAACCTGCACCGTCAACCCCGTGCCATGCACCAGAGCTTTGCAGCCAGCACATTACAGACGAAACCTGCAGACAAACTGAAAACTAAATAAGTCTTTCCTGCCTTAATTTTGAGCATCCAATGTTTTGTTCCAGCAAGGCGAAGTAACCAAGATGACAGAGTTTTAAATTTGCTTTGACTTCTAATTTCCTTGGCTTTGGTGACATCCACTATCCTTTGATGTGTTTATTTAGTATTTTTACTTTTGTCTGCTTTCCACCTACACTCTTTATCAGTTTTCCTTAATATTGTTTTCCTTACGCATTTTGAAGTTCAATTTTCATATTGTAGCCGTGAATGCCTTGCTAGTTTTATGCATTGCAAATGTTTTCTAATCACCTGTTTTTGATTTCGAACTTTGTTTACTGACTTATTTTTAGAAGTTTTATTTCTGTGACTGACTTTCAATCAAAATTTCTTTCTTTCGCGTCTGATTTAGGCAATTCCTCTTTCCTCCAGGTGTGTGTATGTCATTTATATATCTGGGTTTTGTCTTTATATGCATAAAGGTGTTGAAGATGAATTTTTCTATGACATGTGACAGGAATTTTACGAAGTGATGTAACAGGAAATCATTTAGTAATATGTCCTTCAGTTAAACTTTAATGCGTCCTCTCTTCTCAACCAGGTATAATATATGCTTCAATCTATTCGTGAGCTCCTGCTCTCTTTGGTTCACTTACTTATCACGATGCCAGCATCATACTGTATTAATTAATGGATCATTTTGCGTTTGTTTTGCTCACCTGTTTGCTTCCTGTGCTGGTGCTGGGGATTTAGTGCAGGAGTTCTGATAGTGGAGGCAAGAGCCTAGCCACTCAGTACACCTCATTAGTCTAGCATTAGAAATACTGTAAATATTCTTGCGATCAATAATCTTCCCAACTCCCTGTTTCCTCCTGCAGAATTACATCAGACATTCCTTAAAGATTATTCTTTCATATGCATTTTAACAGTTTATTGTATTTAATGAATAAGACCCTTACCGCAATTTAAATTAAATTTAACCACTAATGGAGAGATTACATTCATATATTTGCTAATGATGTAGCCACCTGCTCCTGAGGTTATCACATCGGGCGTTCAGGAATTTTTGTGGTTTTTCCAGGTAACAAAACACATTTGTGGTATGCGGAATAAGAACCCGTCCGTTTTTGTTAGCATTTACTCTTGAACGTCTATGTCATAGTTGTATTATACCCATGAATGGCAATTTTAAAATCACAAGTTCTATTTCTATTACAGATATTAAAAAGCAAAATTAAATCTTTCTCTAGCAAGTATATTATGTTCTGTTGTAGGCTCTATTAGCTTGTCTACATTTTATATGGGATTCTTCATGCTGAAAATAAATAGCATGAAATAGCATATAATAGCACATTTGTATCTTTAAATCTTTATTATGTTTCTTTTCTGTATTTTGCTTCATTTGCTAGGACATTTTTTCATTACTGAGTATCAGCGCTAGAGGTAATTGCTAAGTTGTTAAGAACTTTTTTTCTCAATTAGGTGATTATTATTATTTTAGTGAAGATTTTGGTTGAATATAGACTATATGCTATTTTTAATAGTAACTTGTAGCCGGGTGTGGTGGCGCATACCTGTAATCCCAGCACTCGGGAGGCTAAGGCAGGAGGATTGGTACAGGTTCGAGACCAGCCTGGGCTACAAAAGTGAGCTCAAGACCAGCCTGAACTGCACAGCGAGACCCTGTCTCAAAAAGACAAAAAAAAAAAAAAAAAAAATAGTAACTTGTATTATCTTTTAAATATCAAATTTTAACTTTGATTTCATGTTTTCATATATATTTTGTCAAGTATTTTTTTTTTTTTTTTGCAATTCTATGAACTTTCTTTAAATCAAATAGAAGGCAGTTGATGCTGTTCCTTTGAAATTAAAGAAAATTTTCTGTGGATTATCATATTTTGGCAAGTATTTTAGACTTTCACTAAAATCTACATAGATATTTCAAGATTTTCTATACCCCTGGGAGAAAAAGTATTTTTTTTCAATGTCTGTGCCTCAAATTTTATTTTTGTCTGCCGTTTGATACCAGCTGCCATTGTTGTCTTAATAGGAGGATAAATCTCTCTTCATGGAGCTGGCCAGATAGTAGTTCTTATTAGCAGACAGTGATGGTCCTTGAGTCCTTTTATCAAAGGTAACACCTGTCCATCAAGGGTGCTCAGGCAATACCCATAGTTATGACGCATAGGAGTATTTGGGCTTTTTGTCACTTTTTTTTTTTTTATAGCTCAAGTTTTACCTTTGGTTCTGTGCCTTACTTTGGTTTTGCTGCTTTGATAAAGTGCATTTACTTGCCCTGTTCCTCACTCCACACTCCTTTCCTGTTTCACTAATGGTTAACCTTAATATTTTAACAAACACAGTTCAATGTAAAATTCTTAAGTAGTCTACAATTAAACGATATCTTCATATCCTTCTCCCTAAGAAAACTAAAACTCACTAATGGGGCTATAAAATCTATTGATCTCCTTTCTCTTTAAAGGAGTCTAAAATTTTCACTCTAAGTTTTTAGTTAGTTGGTTAGTTAGTTAGTATGCACAGAGTCTCACTACATAGTCCAGCCTTGTGGCAATCCTGCTGCCTCAGCCTCACCATGACTGGGATTACAGGCATGGGCCACTATGCCACTTTCAGGGCTGGCCTGGCACACCTGGAGTCCTGCGACCAGCATGACATGTGGTAGCAGGGATCAAAACTGTCTCCATACACTTGCCAGGCAGTCGCTAAGACCACTGAACTATCACCCCAGCCCCTACTCTAAACTTTTAAACCAGATGCAAATTTTTATAATGAAAGTCCTTACTAATCGTATGTATGGACTTATTTGTCAAGTTTTCCTCTCCCATTTCTTTTCTGCTCCTGTTTCTCCTTCCTAAAATTTGGTTGCCCTGCTTAGGAAAGAGCAGGGACCAAGGTCCAATCCCTGACACCACTTACCACGCTTCACTCCCCACCCACCCATGGGCACACTCAGCTGGCCACCAAGCCTAGGCAGAGTGGTGCATGCCTGTCATCCCGCCTCTGAGGAGCCTGGAAACAAGAGGACCACTAGGGGTCCGAGCTGTGTAGTGAGACCCTGTACCAAATACATGGAAAAAAAAAAAAAAAAAAAACTTGCTTCTGATACATGAATCTGAACTCATCAATAGAATTTAATTCTGGGCTATTTTAATACAAGTACAGAGATAACCAGTGAACTTTCTGCACTTATTTTCTGACTTCTATTCCATTTTCAGTATTTAGGTTTTTTATTAAAATATGACAAATTCCTGTTCTGGAATATAAGGGATATCAAATTTACTTTTTTCTGAGCACAGTTACAATATCTTAAAATTTTATTAATTGACTTGTAAATTGTGCTTGTTAATGGAAATATACAGTATGGAGTGACTAAATCAAGCATGTTTGAATATATATTGATTGACAGGCATCATTTTTAAATGAAATGCAATTTCTGTGTGTTTTTATGTGTGTTTTGAGACAGAATCTTGCTATGTTACCTAAGCTGGTCATGAGTTTAATGATTCTTCTGCTTCAGCCTCCTGAATAGCTGATATCAACTATATCTACTGTGACATCCACTGACTTTCTTGAAATTATCTTCCCTGCTCAATTTTAATTTTGTACATTCTCATGAACATCTCTGAAACTTCCAAAACTCCAGCCTTTGCTGTTTGAGTCTCTTCTTTTGGGAGGTTGACCTATAGAGCCTCTTCATGTTGGGGACATTGTGTGACATTTTTCTTTCTGCCTTCTGCATGTGTTATTTTGCATAATTCCCTACAACTTCACAGATATGCTAACATGGATCTAATAACTTTTGTATACAATAACATTGCTTTCATTCCAAGGTTGAAAAGTACTTCATCCTGGATGAATACTATATTTTTTTTCTGTTGTTCTGTAGATTGACATATAGATTGTTATGGTTTATGTCTAGTTGTCCACTCAAAGCCTCATGCAATCATGGGGCGGGGACTTCTATAGATTGAGACTTGACTCATGAGTCACTGGGATTATGTGTTTTAGTACTGATGAGATTATGGATCTGATTATTGCTGGGAATTATAAGTGTGACCTGAGGCGGATAGGCTAAGACAGAGAGCCTGATATAACATAAAGAGAAACAGAGAGACAGACTGAGGCTGTTGCTCTGCTGCTCTGATTGGTTGGCTGCCTCTCTCACCATTTTGTTGCTGTTCTACCGCCATGAACTGGATGCTCTCTGCCCTGTTCCACTCAGTCTTGGCCCAGCCGAATATGGACTGAAACCTCCACAAACTCTAAGCTAAATAAACTTTCCTTCCTTCATTTTGGGTGTCGGGTATTTGTCCCAGTAACGAGTAAAAGTAACGAAGACATAGGTTAATCTTTATCTTGGCAATTTTGCATAATGTTTCCGACGGAAATGACAGTAAAAATGTCATTTCAGCACACTGATTCCATGCCTGCTGGAGATATTCCCAGAAGTGCAATTGCTGAATCATCCAGTAACTATTTTTAAAGACTGGTGGAGTGTATGTACAGTTTTCCATAATGATTGAGTTAATTTGCACTCCCCACAATAGTGTACAAAGGTTTTTTGTACCCAGATGGATGTCACCACTTGGTATCTGTGTCATTTTGAAAAGAACATTCTACACTGTTCTAAGACGATGTTTCCTGCTTGTTTTCATTGTTAACATTGAGCACTTTTTCATACAAAATCTTTACCATTTGAATACCTTTTTAGGAAGAATCAATGAAGTTCCTTTGTTTTTAAAACATGCCATTTTGGAAAACTCATTCGACCTAGGTCCCAGGCCAGACCTATGAGTAGGACCACGCCGGAGCCTGTCAGAAACTCACTTGATCCAGAGCCCAGGTCCAGTGTGTGAGTGAAACCACTCGGAGTCCACCAGATCCCCATTTGAGCCAACACTCAGGCCCTGCATGTGAGTGGAACTTTATCTATCAGACAGGCCTAGTGTGGAAGCTGCAGCAGAAGTCTCCGCAATGCTAGAGGTAAGACTCACCCAGCTGATCCAGGATCAGAACATCTTGCCAGAGTGGCACAGTGAGCTCACCCCCATGGGCTGCAGCAGGAAGTGGAGCCCAGCAAGCAGACCCAAGCCACTCCTACCTGGATGAATTTGAACTAGGTAGATCTGTACTTGGCACTAAGGTAACATCTCCACAAAACATCTACACCAAAGGTCAGAAAACAGTGCTATACAAAATGACAAAAGGAAGGAGTGAAATGCAGTTTCAGGCCCTGAGCCAACCCAATAGCGTAGACAATAGAGTAGAAGAAATTGGAAATCACACACCTGAAATCTGTGAAACAATAACATCCAAAGCAAAGAAACAACTGCAGAAAGCTATAAAGGAAATCAGATCAGAAATAATTTCTGGGGCCAGTGAGACAGTTCAGCAGTCTAAAGCGCCTGAGTAGCACAGCTTAGGCAACCGCAGGGACTGCAGTTTGATCCCCAGATGTGGCAACAGCCCCACTCTGATGGCAAACTGAGCCGGTCATAATAATAATAAAAAAAGAAATAATTTCTTTAGTTAAAAAAGAAATGATAATTACAATGAAGGAAATACTAAGTGCTTTTTAAAGAAGACACTGATAAAAGAATAGAGGAGAATACAAAAATGATGGAGTCCTTGAATGAGCAGTATAGGAAAGAAATAAAATGCATGAAGCAGATTCAAGGTGCTATATAGGAAGTTAAAACCTCAATCACAAGCTTGAAAAACTGTTTCAGTGAAAGTGAAAGTAGACTTTCAGACATGGAAGACATCATTGCAGCTAATGAAAAGTTAGGAAAAGATCTCTTAAAAGCAACTGGGATACAAGAAAAAATAATTCAACATCTGTAAGACCATGCAAAGATGAACAACTTGAGACTAATAGACATCAATGAGAAAAAAGGAACCAATACAAATTACATAAAAAGAATATGGACAGAGCAATAACAGAAAACTTCCCAAATATGGGGAAACATTCTGGCATTCAGGTCACCAAAACATATAGAACTCCAAATAATATCAACCCAATTAAAATCACACACAGATGTGTAATAATCAAGATCCCAGAAATTCAGCACAGAAACAGTATACTAAAAGCTACTAGAGAAAAGAAACAGATCACACGTAAAGGAAAACCCATAAGAATAACAGCAGATTTCTCTTTACAAACCATCAAGTTAAGAAGAGCATGGAGCAAAGTACAAGTTTTTTAAGAAAACAAATTCCAGCCCAGACTGCTATACCCTGCAAAACTCTTTCAAGCTCAGTGGAGAAGTGAAATACTTCCAGGACAAAGAACAACTGGAGAATTTCATGATGACAAAGCCAACCCTGCACAAACTACTAAAAGATATTCTAGAGAGGTATCAAAATAACCACTACTGCATGAATGAGAACACAAAGACCCCACCAAATAGGGCAAACAATTAAACATAGGAGAAAAAGAGGTATACAACTGCAGTCTATTATTCTTTTGAATATAGCAGCAAAATATTTCCATTAGCATATTCCATGAATGTACTTCTCTTGCACCCTACAAGTCATGATTCTGTCTAGGTCTGCAGTGCAGATATTAAGGACATAGCGGTAGCTCAGTCCCACAAATGACGCCTGGCTGACTAGTAAGTGTCATGGATACTGTCCATATCCAAAACATACTAGAACTTTGTGTGATATCCTATCCTCAAACTGTTAGAAGTACTGGTTATGTGTTTGTCATTCCATTATTTATGTTATATTTTTTTCTCAGTAGTCCTTTACTCTTATGAAAAGTTTTCTTAGCTGATGTTTTTTGTATATATTAACGTATTCAAATACTGTGTGAGTACTCTGAATTGATCACACATTTGTACATATGATATGCAACATTCTTGCCTCTTAGAATCATGATTTAATTTTAATTTTGGATTACTGCTTTGAAATATTTATTTTAATTTTTAATTGATTAATATTTAATTAATTTTATTAATATTGTTTAATTTTAATTATTTTTTATGATTCATACTATATCTGTGACTTACAATCTAGTTATAATACATGGTATGATATTTTCTCCTAGTGTTAAAAACTTTAAAAAGTGTATTTCTACTTTCTATTGACTTTATCTTAGTTCTTCCTTATCTTCTAGACACACACACTCACATACACACACACACACACACACACACACACACACACACACACACACATACAAATATGTTAATGACCTGGTACAAGATTGGTACTGTTTTGTAGAAATCTTCAATGACTTTTAAATGGGTTCATCTAATATACTTATATTTCACCTAGTCCTGCCTAACTACCATTTTGAGAGCTCTTTATTTTTTATCCAGGACCACGCAGCAACTTTTCTTGCCTTCTGGATTATGGTCTTTATTATTTTCTCTATGCTGTGTCTGGAGACATTAGAATATTTTAACTTATATAGCTGGAAAATATTTTACTTTTGGTTTTCAAAGATATATTTGCTAAGTATCAAATTCAATGAGGACAGATTTTCTTTTACTTTCAGTCCTGTGAGTTAATTAACCTAGTTTCCTAACTACTTACTCTTTTATTTCTAATTTGGAATAAGATGCTATTTAATTTTATTCCTCCGTAACAAAATAACTATATATATATATATATATATATATATATATATATATATATACATATATATATTATAATATATATATGTTTTATTGCTTTTTTCTTTATAATTAGCTTTGAACAATTTCATTTTTGTGGATCTTAGTATTATTTTATATTTCTTGTGCAAAGGTTCATTTTTCTTGGAAATGTGGTGCTATAATTTCAACTAAATTTAGAAATTTTAAATCTTTATTTAATTTATTTTAAAGAGTAAAAATAGCAGAAACAAAGACAGAAGAAACAGTAACAAGTAAGAGTACATATAGTACAGAATTTCAAAGCAAAAAAATTAACAATTGTTGCATTACATGTTTTCATTACCAAATCAGTTTAGATCAATAGACATAAGTGTGTAAGACTGATCAAACAATTAAACATTAACACTTTCAATAAACGTTAATTTTTTTTTCTCTTCCAAATGAATTTTGTATTTAAGTCACTCATCTAAAAAAACTTACAGGGGTTGAGCATGCAGAAAACTCGAGGTTCTGAGATTGATTCATGGTACCACCCAAAATTAATTAATTAATTAATTAATTAATTAAATTACTTATTTCTTCTTTTGAGTCCTTACACTAGGGAGACTATATGATATTTGCATATGTAGGTCCGCTTTATTGCACTTATGAATATATGTTCAAGGTGCATTAATTCATATGTGAAGTCTTCTAATTTATCATTACTTATACCTGAGTAATATTCCATTTTATGAAAATACCACATCTTTTTCAACCAATCTTCAGATGATGGGTATCATCTGATGGTTATTTCCAGGATTTGGCTGTCACAAATTGTGCTGCTATGAACATAGGTGCACAGATATCACTATGATATGATGTTTTCAGTTCTTCTGAAAAAATTCCCAGTAGGTGGATAGCTAGATTGAATGAGATTCCCAGTTCTAGTTTTTAAAGGAGTCTCCACACTGTCTTCCATAATGGTTTCACCAGTCTTCATTTGTACCAGCAATGGAGAAGTGTTCCTTTTTCCCCTCAGCCTCTCCAACATTTGTTGTTGGTTGCTTTCTTTATAGTAGCCATTCTTTCTGGGATGTGATGGCATCGAAGTGTTGATTTGCATTTCACTAATGGCTAGTGATGTGGAACATTTCCTAATGTATTCATAAGCTTGTTGAATTTCTTTCTCTACGAAGTGTGTGTTCATCTTAGATGATGCCCATTTCTGAATTGGGTCTTTGAATTTTGGGACCCTAATTATTTTTAGTTCTTTATAAATTCTAGATAGAAGATCTTTGACTGAATATTTATTAGTTAAATATTTTCAAAATTTGTGAGTTGTCTTTTCACTTTGTTGGTTATTTCTTTTGACATGAAAAAAACTTCTCAGCTGCAGGACGTCTCATTTGTTGATTCTTTCAAGTGTTAAATGTATATTTTGATTCTTGTCCATGAACTCTTTGCCTACCCCGATGTCTTCAAGACTTCCTGCAACTTTCTCCTTTAGGCGATTTAGGATTTCTCTCTTAATATTTAGATCTTTAATCCATTTTGTTTTAGTTTAGTGCATGGTGATAGACTTAGTTCAAGTTTTAATTTGCAACATGTGGAGAGTTTTCCAGCAACATTTGTTAAAGAAGCTATCTTTCTTCCAGTACATGTTTGGCCCCTTTGTTGAAATAAGGTAGCTGAGTGTGTTTGTATTTACTTCTGCATCTTCTAATCTATTCCATTGATCCTCACGTATATTATTTTGCCAGTACCATGCTGATTTTATCACAATAGCTATTTAGTATAATTTTAAGTCAGGAATTGTAATGCCTCCTGCCTTACCTTTGTTGCCCAGGATTTTCTTTGTAATACTGGGTCTTTTTTGGTTCCAAATAAATTTTACGAATGGCTTCTCCAGGTCTGTGAGATATGTTGATGTTATTTTGATGGGAACTGCATGAAATCTGTATAACAGCTTAGGGAGTGTGGCCATCTTCACAATGTCGGTTCTTCCTGTTCAGGAGCAGGGAATAACTTTTCATTTTCTGAAACCCTCTAGGGTCTCTTTTTTCAGAGTACCATAGTTTTTATTGAAAAATTTTAAATCTTTAAATACTTATTTTCTACCTCTTTCTACTTTCAGAATTCTAATTATGTGAATATAAGTTTCTTGATTTTGGCACCGAGTAAACTATTGGACGAGTTATCTGTAAGTTTTTTCTTCTTCATTTTTTTTTATGGCTGGCTCAGCTTGCCGTCGGGTGGGGCACAGCATGTGGTCCCAGGGATAGAACCGTGGTCTCTGAAGATGCCTAAGCTTTCCTAAGCAAGTGCTTTAGATCACTGAACCATCTCACCGGCCCCTTTTCTTCATTTTTATTTTAGACAATCTTTACTGTTACATTCATTTAAATTTGTCAATAATTTATTTACACTGTGCCATCTGTTATTAAATTCATGCTACATATTCATTCCAGAAATATTTCTCTAAAATTCACTTTGTCTAGATCTTATATCTTTCACATTTTGATACCTACACTTTTTCATGTGCTATGTGATTATTGGTTTTTCAATAAAGTTAACAAAAATGAAAATGGAAGCATTCACCTCAAAAAACATACTATTTCCTGTTTTGCTATTGATTTCAAGTTCCTTAAATATTAATACTTTATCAGACATATGATGCGAAGGCATGTTTTTCTGTCTGTACATTGTTCTTCAGTCAGTTGTTTTGAATTGCAGAAGCTTTTTTGGGTTGTTTTTTTGAGACAGGGTCTCACTACACAGTTCAGGCTGGCCTTGTGCTTATTTCTGCAGCTGAGGCTATTCTCACACTCTCAGGAGTCCTCCTGTCTCAATCTTCTGAGCTCTGAGATTACAGACATGCCCCACAATACCTGGTTCCAGGAGTGGCAGAGCATGCAGGCCTAGGGATTGAACTCAGGTCCTTGCACTTGCCCGGTAGGTGTTCTGCCTCTGAGCTATCTCCCCAGCCCCTGTAGAAGCTTTTAAACTTGATGTCATTCCACTTACCTACTTTCGCTAATGTTACCTGTAATTTTGCAGTCATATCAGAAAAGTCATTGCCCAGACAAACTAACAGCTGGAAGCTCTTATCCTGATTTCTTCTAGGAGTTTTATAGTTTCACATGTTATATTTAACTTATTAACACATTTTTATTTGATTTTTGTTGGTGTTGTAGAATAAAGATCTAATTTTATTGTTCCTTGTGAGGATATCCAGTCTTTCCAATATCATTTAATGGAGAGATTGTTTTTCTTGTTGCTTTTCCTTTGCGTCTTTACCAAAGAGAGGGTGAGGCAAAAGAACTGGATGGCGGAGCCCACTCAGGCAATTTAGAGACCTAGAAACCCCTTGTCTAGCCAAAGGTAGGGCTGTAGTTCAGTGGATTTTATCCCAGCACCCATGAAAATACCAGTTGAATAAATTGTGTATATTTATTTTGGGAGAGTCTATTTTCTTCCATTGATCTGTGCTTCTTACATGCCTGTATTATGTTGTTTAAAGGCATTCTGGCTACAACACTTGTCATTTTTTGCTGAAACCCCTTCAGGTTTCTTCCTCCTTCTTTTCTCCCTTCCTGCACAAGGCCAGCTACGGGCCTAGAGCCAACGGCAGCGTCCTCCACGAGTCGAGCTGGTGGTCAAGAGCCCTCAACAATGCCTCGTGCAAGTCTGCATCAAGGATCTTCACTGAGAAGACCCAAAGGTCAGTGGTGGAAGCTGAAAAGCCTGCACCAGCAGGGTGAAGGAGCTGTGCCAGCAGGCCGAGGGACCTGAACCGGAGCTAGGCAGGAAGTGAAGCTCAAAGTATGAACCAGAGATCCCTCCAAGAGAGCCACCGCCATCCTCACCGGCGGTGAGGACACAAGCTGCTCTAAATATGGGAACAGCTAGGTTCATCTCAGGAAATCCAAGGCAGCAAGCTTAGCCGGGAGAATCAGCAGCACCCTCTTGTCTTCCAGTACTCTTTGTATGCTGCTGGCAACCATTCCAGGGTGGGCCTTTCATGCCCAGCACCACCCTAGTTCATTTCATCTGGGTGTTACAAGTTCATCATTAGTTTATCCACCACAATTGCCATCCCAATTTAAAAAAAAAAAAAAAAAAAAACACTCATTCTAGTTCTAATTTGGTTATTTGGTGATGTCCTGTGCTGGTTACTTATGCCTTAGAATGGATGGAACTGAATACTTTCTCTTTTCCATAGAAGTTGTGTTTACTAAATACTTCCTCTCTAAACACTTCCTCTCAGTAGTGGATTCAGTGGACCAATCCTTTAAAAAAAAAAAAAAATGAATTTAGTATAGCGTCTACAGGGTCTCAGTACACAGATCAGACCCGTAGTGATTGTCCTGTTTTCAGCCTCCCAAGTCCTGCGATTCCAGGTGTGCACCACACCAATTACTTTTTAATAATTGAAAATTAAAGTATTTGCCTCAACTGCATAGCGAGACCCTGTCTCCAAAAGACAAAAAAAAAAAAAAAAAAAAAAAAAAAAAAAAAAAAAAAAAAAAAAAAAA